>JAMZAV010001410.1:0-17500 GCA_024449915.1 Sweltsa coloradensis
GCTTCTTATTGCACAAATACATATGTTCAAGTGAGCATGTCCGTCCATTCTTTTAAATTTCAGTTCCTCTTTCATTCACCAACTTTCAGTCATGTTCCTTTGACTTTTAAAATATCGGTAAGAGTTCTCTGGAATAGCCTGAAGACTCCACAAAATTTTTCGTCTCTCATGCCGACAAAGGTGCATGGCACCTGGGTAAAGTGTGAGGCTCTGATTCTGATTTGAATATATGTGTACGGTAGGGCTAAATGTTGGTTGATCTTACTGCACATTTCACATTTGTTTTTTGTGTGGCTTGTTGGTCTTGTAGTTAGAGGCTCTGCTTCCAATGCTGAAGGTCCAGGGTTCGATTCCCGCTACAGTCAAAATTTTTATGAACATCTCAGTTCTTGGCTTAGGAATGTGTAAACGGAGACTTGGAAGGCATATAATAAATATTTTAAGATAGTTCCGAATTAGCCTTGTTGATCGGTGTTTCATACTTAAATATGCCGGTCTCTAGTTGGTTATTATTCGCTCTCGATGGTGTAGGCGCCTACAGGATTGGCTTGGTCTGCTTTAAATTTGATGTCCCCCACCGATAATCAGTTCTTGGCTGAGTGGGTAGACTCTATGTTTAGGCCCGTTGGTAATCTAATTTCTCAGTGTATATATGTAATCCAGTAGCACTGACTCTTTGTTTACATAATTTGTTCTCTTGTCTATATTCTGTGTTGTTTATCAGTTGCTCATGGTAACGATGAGCATTCGTTTGGAATCAATGGCGCCACGTTCTTGTATCAATATTTCTCTCCTGTTATTTACGTGTTTTTCAATAATCTAATAAAATATACAGTCCACTTTTACATTGTGTTTTATCTACCACATTATAACCAGTCCAAACACTCTAAATACGAATCTATTAATTTAGAACACAAATTTGTTCGTTTGTCAAGATGTGGTACAAACAATCCACAAGTCTTCAATACCAGGCAAAAGTAAGATGTGACCTTGAAGACATCCAACTAGATAAATGTGTATCACACCACAAACACTATGGTTTTGTTATGTATTTACTTGTGCAACGGTTGTGTGTATTATTCTCCTGGTGGTAAGACACTGGGTTTTGTTACGTGTCTACTTGTGCAACGGTTGTGTGTATTATTCTCCTGGTGGTAAGACACTGGGTTTTGTTACGTGTCTACTTGTGCAACGGTTGTGTGTATTATTCTCCTGGTGGTAAGACACTGGGTGTTGCGTCTCAGATCTAATTCTGTCCACGAACAATGTGTTACTGAGTGTGTATTCATGGCCATATCCACAACAATATATTGGTATTAGACACATTAAAATAGTGCCAACACCGGGGATTGAACGCGCGACTTCTGAGATCCGGGCAGATGCTAAAGATAACAGATTAAATTCTGTCTATTTTTTGGTTTGTGCCAGGTTCAATTCCAGGTGGAGGCACTTTTTAAATTTCTGTCTATACAATCATAACAAGGCGCAACTACTATAAATCAAAGGTTCAAAAACAATATTTATGGATTGTTGAAGGTTATATAATAACATAGGTTATATAGGTTCTATTATATATTAATTTTCAGAAGTTATTTGACCTTGATCTATTGACGAGTGTATTTTATTATTAACTGTATTATTTTAAATTGGAGTTGGAAAAACAAAATTCGTTAAAAAACTTAGGAAAACAACACACAAAAAGTGCATTTATGGAAGAAATGGCTTCACAAAATATATCCCTCGTCACATTTTTAATAGTACGTAAATAGTAGGACTGTTCGGGTAGAGGTTTTGGTAAGTGGTTAGGGTAGAATACTACTTCTGGTTTTCTGGTAGGGTTTAGAGAACATTAAATCGAAAAATGGATTTTATTTGATTGGCATTCTGTATTTAGGCTATAAAATTATTCTGCTACCTCCGACAACAGGTCACAAATTGGAAGTTTGATAAAGCGAACGATATCGACGAATTTATTTCGATATCTATATTCGATTTGAATAATACCGATTTTATTTTTAATTTTTTAATTTCATCAAATTTTTATTTTTTCCTAAATTTTGTTAGTTGTATGATATCTGGACCGCCCCTTCATTAATCGGTAACGTGTTCTTGTATCCAAGTACACTAGATATGTTGTCTGGACAGCACCTCCACCAATATCTGGACTGGCCTCTCCACCATGAAACTTTATTTTTAACTTTTGCACAAAAATCGAGAACCTTTTTTTGACTATCGGGTCCAACCTCAAAATACCCGACCTGGCTTGAAATTTTTGCAACCCGTACATATTTATAGTACATTATTTTAATTTCCAGAGTTGGCACTTGAACGGTCAATATTTATAACAAATTTAGGTATAAAAATCCTCCCATCAAAGATATTTCCCTCTTCGTCATCTTGACAGAAGGACGACGTGCCCTGAACCCTTGGTCTGATGGTAAACACGGTCGGTGCAGTGGCCGTGATCGTGGTCGTGGTCGTGGTCGTGGACGGGAGGCTTTTACCCCGGACTAGCACGTGGAAAGAATATCCCCGGAAGATCTGCCCTTGTAGAAAGATAATCACTTTCGACTCGCCAAGGCCACCATTTTTGATGAGGGCGTTGCCTCCAGTTCCGTCGCGCCAACGGTCGGTCACCTTTTATGCAGGTTATTGCCATTCCTGAAACAACAACAACAACAACAACTAGGCAACTTTGCGAACACTTTTTCCAGTCGCGTTGATGGATGACCTTTTTATCAAATATTTTTGTCCAATGATTACGTTATTAAGTAGGATCTTAGTCCTTTTTCTATAGTTACTTGATATTACTTGTTAATAATACACCTGTAAAAGACTATATTAAAATCTTTATTTCTATGAATTTCGACCAACTTTTTCTTTCAAAAGGCACTTCATCATCATATGTCTATGTAAATTATAAACGTTGTAGCCCAACCCATTTGGTCAGAATCGGCCCAAATATTAAAAAAATATCGTATTAAAACCGGGGAAAAATCGTAAAAGTACGATTCCTATGAGAAACATTTCTTGAAATGCCTCTTAAATCAGAACATATTTCAGTGATTATAAACGTTCCCATAAAGTTGCATCAAGATCGGTGAAGCCGTTTGCCAAATATCACAAAAATATCTCATCGTGGCAAGTCAAAGTTCAGGAGATTTCGAAGGTCCCCTCAAATTTGCATCAAGAGCGCATACGTCGTTTGCCCGGTAGAGCGCGAACAAACATAGGGAAATACAAAAAAAATCAAAATACAAATAAATAGATAAAATAAAACCCGAGCAATTTTTTTGGGGGAGTCAGTGAAATTGAAGTCTTCGCTTCGCTCATTCAATAAAATTTTGTAATCAATCAATCAATCAAATTATTTATTATAAAAATTTTTGCAATTTTTATACAACATAACATAACTAGAAACACGCCAAAGTCGTTGTTAGACGAGTGAGTGAGCCATGTGTTGAATACCTCGTAACATTCCGTTTTCTCCCCCTTACCTAAGGCTGGATCTAGCGTTGGTCTTTCCACCCTAGTATATCATAAGCTACAGTAACGCATTATGGCCTTACAGTTGACGCGCCCCTAAAAACAAAGTAAACTCAAACCCTATCATTTATACATATACATCAATCAACTTGTATGCAGATGTTCCCGCGTATTCAACACATGACTCGCTCACACGTCTAACAACGTCATTGGCGTTTTCCTTGTCTAGTTGATAAGGCGACTTTATACCGGAATGTGGGAGGCTTGAGTTTAATCCCAGTCGGAAACATTTTGTAATTTCTGAATTGTATTTAAAATATTATGTAACATGTTTTGAAATGAATATAGCGCAGTTTTAGTCTATCATCTTTGTACAATACTATAGAAGCATAGTCAGTACGAAATACTTGTAAAGATTGTTAGGTTTACTCAATCTCCGAGTGGAATTTGGGAGACCTGAGCGTGCAAGATTCGATACAACTTGACACACTGCATTTTCACAGCCTGACAAATAACAAACAAAAATATATTTTTAAAACAAAACAATGGCGTTAAAAATATTCTACACATGTGTGTACCATATTTTTCAATTATTCATTCTTTTAGGTTTAAATCGCAAGGATCAAGCTGATTTGTAAGCAGTTTCTCAGTTAACTCGTTCCGGATTTCTGTTTAAAATTTCTGCTCAATCTATTTAGCGATTCGGCTGATTTTAGATGCACACGCACAGAATAACGGAAGAGCCGTTTGAGTTGAATATTCTCAGTCGCTTCGCTCCCTCGTTTAACTATACTTAAATTTGTTATAAACATGATACATAGTATGCTGCATTTACCTTCAAGTGAGTTACATACTCATTGTTGGAAACCAGTCCAAATGTGGCAGTTTTTCGGTGGTTCTGGGTGTAAAGTACAGGGTCATCCTCAGAATCGCAGAGTTCCATGTCCATAGCGATCGTGGAAGGTAGGACAATGATGCAGAGGCATGCTAGCAGTAGGGTGGACAGTCCACCCTGCAAAGGAAGCAAGACAATTTGTTTTGACAGGGATGTCAAACGAATTTCGATCGATGTCGTGATTAATCGATCTTAAATCGAAAATAATCTAATTATAATTTTGTAATTTGATATCGATCAGTTATCGATTGATAATTATTTTCACCCTCATTCATATCCGTCTACATAATAAACTAATTAGGGTATGATTGCCTCATTAATGTGTTAATATAGTGAGAGCTGTAAAGGGGAAGAAACACTTGGATATTGCAAATCCGGATACCAGCGTGAAATTTTGCATGGGGGCAGATAAAAGTATCAGAATTAAAAATCCGCCGGAGGCAAGCGATATCTCACCCCCAACACCCCCTAAATCATCCCCTATATTAGAATAATTCATAGCTCTAACCCAAAAAAGAATTTTTATTCAAATTAGTTACTAAAATTATGTTTTAATGTGTTTTAAAAAAAACCTAATCGGCCTATTCTCATTTCCTAAACCACATTTTTTCAACCCCCATCCCTATTGTTTATAATATTTTTACCTTGATTTCCAGCATTCACCAGTGAGGCACCTAGGGAGTTATCAGCATGAAATTTGGCATGATGGTTCATAATAACCTGGAAAAAAATAGTCCGACGGGAGGCAGCGATATTCCACCCCTTTTGTTCTCTACCACCCTTAACTTTGGGAAAACGTAAGGTAGTATTTATACATTTTGAATATTTCATTGCTGATTAAAATTATGAGTCGATGTGTTATAGTCCAGTCAACAAATCATTCATACCAAACAAAACAACTTTTTCTCCCCCAACCCTAATAATCATACTTTTTAGTGACAAACAATGTTAAGTAAGTTACCAACATGAAATTTGGCACGGTGGGAGGCAAACGATAATTTTCCTTGGAGCAAACGATATTTCACCCCTCGTGCCCTCTATCATCCCTTAAAATTGGAATTGGTACTAGGTCGTATTCAATACATTGAAATTATTAAAATTATCCAATAATATTATGCTCAGGCATGTTTCCATCCAATCAACCTAATTTCTCGTGTTTTTTCTACCCCCACCCCTAATAGTGATTTTTTTCATCAACACTTATTAGCATGAAATTTGGCATGGTGGTAGATAAAAATATAAGAATTACTATTCCGTTGGGAGGCAAACGATATTTCACCCCTCGTGCCCTCTATCATCCCTTAAAATTGGAATTGGTACTAGGTCGTATTCTATACATTGTAATTATTAAAATTATCCAATAATATTATGCTCAAGCATGTTTCCATCCAATCAACCTAATTTCTCGTGTTTTTTCTACCCCCACCCCTAATAGTGATTTTTTTTCATCAACACTTATTAGCATGAAATTTGGCATGGTGGTAGATAAAAATATAAGAATTACTATTCCGTTGGGAAGTAAACGATATTTCACCCCAAGTGCATCCCTTAAAATTGGAAAGCGTGTTCAATGATTCGTTTTTTTCATGGGTGCTGGTTATCTGGAAGAATGTATTCAATTAAAAATCAAATTAAAATTCAATAGTTTTAGTTTATTTAAGGGGTCCGGCAGTTTGTATCTTACGTATGTTAAGTTAGCCATTACTAAGGTACATGTTAAAAAATACATACAAACTAAAGTTTTATTTTTTCCCCCTGGTTTTAGAATTTAATTGTTTACACTTACCATCTTTCATTACACCGAGTATGTAGCTGGAAACTATATCTTGTACCATGTAATCATAGATACCAACGCATGTAACATGCTTATTATTGTATTTCTTAAATAAACTAAAACTATTGAATTTTAATTTGATTTTTAATTGAATACATTCTTCCAGATAACCACCCATGAAAAAAACGAATCATTGAACACGCTTTCCAATTTTAAGGGATGCACTTGGGGTGAAATATCGTTTACTTCCCAACGGAATAGTAATTCTTATATTTTTATCTACCACCATGCCAAATTTCATGCTAATAAGTGTTGATGAAAAAAATCACTATTAGGGGTGGGGGTAGAAAAAACACGAGAAATTAGGTTGATTGGATGGAAACATGCCTGAGCATAATATTATTGGATAATTTTAATAATTTCAATGTATTGAATACGACCTAGTACCAATTCCAATTTTAAGGGATGATAGAGGGCACGAGGGGTGAAATATCGTTTGCCTCCCAACGGAATAGTAATTATTATATTTTTTTCGAACCACCGTGCCAAATTTCATGCTAATAAGTGTTGATGAAAAAAATCACTATTAGGGGTGGGGGGAGAAAAAACACGAGAAATTAGGTTGATTGGATGGAAACATGCTTGAGCATAATATTATTGGATAATTTTAATAATTACAATGTATAGAATACGACCTAGTACCAATTCCAATTTTAAGGGATGATAGAAGGCACGAGGGGTGAAATATCGTTTGCCTCCCAACGGAATAGTAATTATTATACACTAAAAGACCACCATGCCAATTTATGTTGGTAACTTACTTAACAGTGTTTGTCACTAAAAGTATGATTATTAGGGTTGGGGGTGAAAAAGTTGTTTGTTTTGTTTGAATGATTTGTTGACTGGACTATAACACATCGACCCATAATTTTAATCAGCAATTGAAATATTCAAAATGTATTAAATACTACCTTACGTTTTTCCCAAAGTTAAGGGTGGTAGAGAACAAAAGGGGTGGAATATCGCTTGCCTCCCGGCGGATTATTATTTTTCAGGTTATTATGAACCATCATGCCAAATTTCATGCTGATAACTCCCTAGGTGCCTCACTGGTGAATGCTGGAAATCAAGGTAAAAATATTATAAACAATTAGGGATGGGGGTTGAAAAAATGTGGTTTAGGAAATGAGAATAGGCCGATTAGGTTAAAACACATTAAAACATAATTTTAGTAACTAATTTGAATAAAAATTCTTTTTTGGGTTAGAGCTATGAATTATTCTAATTTTAGGGGATGATTTAGGGGGTGTTGGGGGTGAGATATCGCTTGCCTCCCGGCGGATTTTTAATTCTGATATTTTTATCAACCCCCATGCAAAATTTCGCGCTGGTATCCGGATTTGCAATGTTTTTCCGCTAACAGCTCTCACTAATAACATACACTAGGAAAACGCTAAAGTCCCGTCGCGTTGTTGAGCGAGCACCGGTACGTGCAACAACGACCAAGTACGACATTCCCATATTGTTACATACCAATAAGTCTTTAATGTCTTGACCGATTTAGCTGAAAATTTGTAAAATATGAGAGAATGTTGTACTTATTGACCCTGCAAAATTTCATAAACGATCGGAACATTTTTATTTTTTTATTTTTTTTATTTTTTATTTTTTATAACCAACAATCGGATTTTGTTCAAAAACTATACAGCAACCCGCCTAGGTGGTATGTACATGTGTGAAAAATTTCAGGTCGATCAGAGAAACGGTACGGACCTGTATCGAAGCAGTAACAGAAAAAAACAAAAAAGAAAAACCAAACAAAAAAAACAGACATTTCAAGCCATAAGAGTTAAGTGCAGACGCTCGCCCTACGCTCGCTCAACAAGCACAAACGTTATTATCAATTAATTGATATCATGATGTATTTTATATCTTGTTATTGATTATATACATAGAAAAGTTTTACACCCAAAGTTTTAAAAAAATTAACTGTGTTGCAGCACAAGCAGCTAAGAGAGCGACTGTGATGTGTTTTATTACCCCTCATACCTGTAAACGCCCCACTATGTTTAAATGGTTTTGTTTAATTTTTTAATTGCTTAATTCTAAATGCTGATTCATTAAAATAAAAAATAATAAATAAATAAATTGTATTTAGAGTCTACGCACACTCAGTTATATTATAACTGATCAAATTGAGGTTTTTTAATTCAAAGATTTCAATTTCATAATTAAATGGTTTTTACTTAATTAGTCCCCCTAACTCAATAACTCAAACGCCTGCGTTACAAGATTTTCTATGTTCAAAGTTTGTCGCTGCCTGGTTGTTTGTGATTTTTGTCGTAGTTGTCTTTCAGTTCGTTAAGAAGTAGAAGTTTGGCATAGATTAACAATAATCTAGATTAATTAAAACCCAGATTGTGTATCAAAAATATTAAACAAATATACAATATAAGTATGCTATCTTCGTTTCTCAAGGTTACTAGTAAATACGTAACCTTTGTGGTTCGACATATTATCATCAAGGAAGATACGTGTAGCATTTAAGTGTTATTTTAAAGCATTTTGTAACTGTATTTTGATCCAACCAAAAACTTTGTGTATGAGGGTTTCCCTCATATTTTTTTGGAAAATAATGTTCACTAAATTTGAATTAATATCAACTGCATTACAATGTCAATAATAAATAATAAATACTGCGTTCAATTAAATAAGTAATTTTTACGGGAATCAATCCAGAAAAAAAATACATCCTCAGCTGGTTACGGAACACCCCGGACTGAATTGGGTGTGTGTGCTTTATACAAACCCCTAAGCTACACCGAGATAACGGTTAACTTTATAACATTTGTATTGTTTTATTCATTGTAGGTCTGTTTCTAGAATGGTGGAACAGGACTGAGAAGAATAAATTAGTAAGACTGCTGTCGAGTACGCTTTTTTCCAGTCGAATTGATGGATGAGCTTTTTTTTAGATGCCTTTTTTTTTCTGTCCAATGATTACTAAGTTTTTTGTATGGCGTGGGGATCTCATTACTTTTTCTCAAGTTCATTGCCATTTGTTTTAATAAGTTTAATTTTTATAAAGTAGTATTAACGATATGATTAAAACCAATTAAACAATAGTATGTAAAATATATCGAGGCCAACTGGTAAAATACTTATATGAAAACCTTTATTTCTATTTCTATGAATTTTGGCTGACTTTTTTTTAATTTTTTCGTTCAAAGCTCACCATTTACCTTAATGTCAATGTAAATATGCAACGGTTTGTAGACCCACACCGTTTTGGTCAGAATCGACCATAATTCACGAAAAAATCGCCAAAAAAGGCGTAAAACTATCGCCTAACGATATTCATAAGAGAATATTTTCTTCGACTTGTACTAAAAACTCAGAAGATCAAAGTTAAAAAATTTCAAATGTACCTCCAATTCATCAATCAAGATCGTAATAATGACGTTTGCCCAGTAGAGAGCGAAACACACAGAAAAGAAAAAAACTGAGTTATATATTTTTTTTTTTTTATTATTTGTTTTTTTTTTTGGGGGGGGGGGGGGTCCGGGAAATTGAAGCCTCGATTTGCTCATTTCAATAAAGTACCCTAGAAAAGGAAAAAAGTTTTTAGTTACATCTATAATCAAACCGCTCTTTTCCACGTGATCATAAGTAATATTTCGACGAGAAACCAAAATAACCTGTCTTTAAAAAACCAACTGTTTGAGTTACTCAAGGTCGCAAGAGAAATGGAAGAAAGAGTTCTAAACAAGAAAACAAGAAATTGGAACAAAAACGACAGTTTAGTTTTAAAAAAGAATACAATCTGGCCCCTCCTGTCACATCTAGAATAATATTCAAAAGCGTTTTTGTAAATACCTCAAAACCTGTTTGATCGTCCTGCGTCTGCTGGTCCCAGTAAATCCTCTCTTTCTACATCTTTATTGTACATCCACAGGCAACAGAAATAGAACATGTCAGAGGTTTAAAAACTATCTTGAATCGCTTCATTAGCTACTCAGAGTTCGTTCTAGACAACTGGTCACAACAACGGAAATCCGAGGTCGGTAATTTGTACAAATGTAGTAAGATTTACTAATTTTGTAAAAACAACACGTTGCGCGATATCAAACAATGTATTTGGTCGTAAAAACCAAGTTATCCATATATGTGTGCTGAAATATTAAGAGAATTGAGGGAGTGGAATATTTTTTTCCTAAAAGATTTTTCGTATATTCCTTATACTTGGCATCTTCCGGGGGAACGCTTTCTCCCCAGTCGCGTTGAATGGATGAAGCTTTATTTAATATTTATGTCATTGATTAGGCCTACGTTTTTAAGTGGGATCAAATTACTTTTTCTATAGTTTTACTTTGATGTATCTGTAAAGTCTTATATGACAACCTTTATTTCTATGAATTTTGCCACATTATTGAACTTTTTCTTACAAAGAAGGCACTACCAACCATAAAAATCTTTATGTGTGGCTCGTTGGTTTTGTGATTAGCGTCTTCTGCTTCCAATGCTGAAGGTCCCCGGTTAAGATTCCCGCCAAAGTCAGAAGTTTTTTAATTCTGATAGTCCATCAGTTTCTTGTCTTAAGAAATTTGTAACGGTGACTTGGAGCCGTCCTAGCAAAGAGGGCACATTAATAAACTCAAAGTTGTTTCAGATCGAATACCTTGTTGATTCGTCCGGCGTTGAATCCGCGGGTGTTCGCACTGGGCTTGTCCCCTACCACTGATTGATATATTTCTATTAAAAATTATCGATCTTTGGGTTTGGTTATCGCTCACATAAGGTCGTCGATTTTGCGTCGGGGCCTACAGGGTTGGCTTGGTTTGCTTTGGTTTACTGTCCCCTCCCCCACTGAAATCAGTTATATTAACTGAGTGGGTAACTCTTAATAAATATATTTATTTATATTTATTAAGGTAAAGTATGAACGTACGTAGCCCCACCCGTTTGGGGACCGAATCGACCCAAATATCACGAACATATCGTATTAAAAAACCTAGGGAAAGACTAGTAAAGTACGATTTTTTATAAGATTTATTTCTCAATTGTCTCTTAGATCATAAAATATATTTTTCAGTGATTTTAAAACGTTGCCACATAGTTTCCATCAAGACGGAGTAGGCCGTTTGCAAATATCACGAAAATATCTCATTAAAAATCGAAAAAATCGTACAAAGTACGATAATCATTAGAAATATTTGATCATTAGGAACTGTCCTTCAGTACCAAATTTTGAGAATTATGTCCCTTCTAATAACCTCAATAACTGGACCAGTAAGTTTTTTTATGCGTCCGGCTTTAATAGCGCTGATGTGGCGAGGAAAAATTTGACCGGGCCGGGCTTCCGCGCCGGAAAACGGGCCATGCGCCATTGCAGGTGGGAGTGGACGTCATCGTGAGGTTTGCCGAGCGGCGAGCCTGGCGTTCTGCCAATCAGCTTCCCCTCGCGCTCACCTCACGATGACTTCACAGGACCCAAGTCAAAACCCAGGAAACCTTTGAAACAGCATGAAGCCACAGATTTTTATTTTTATAGTTTTTTTATGCGATGTTCATTAAATTGAATATTACCAATTACTTAATACGTGTAATATATTGTGAAAACCATGACAGTTCCCTATTGTCCCAAAAACTTGGCAAGTTCAAGAGATTTTCGAGGTCCCCTGCAATTTTCACCATTCATCAAGATCGCATATGCCCGTTTGCTGTAAGCCCAACAAAAAGAAAAAAATGCAAACAAACAAAAAAAGATTCGCGATTTGTTTTAGAGGTCGGAAACACTCCCGAAGGTGTAATTGGGTTATTATTTTCTATACTACAAATTTTAGTAATAAAAAAGGTCCGCCCCAAAGTCCAAAGTGGTTCGATTTTTCCCCGGTTTTGGGGCGCGGGCCCTTTTTTTAAAATTTCTGAATTGTAGTTAATAAAAAACAAAAAAGGAGCTCATTTTGGGGGGGGTCAGGTGAAATTGACGTCTTTTTTTCCGCTTTTTGCTGGGGGATTTAAATTAAAAAGCTTTCGATGTATCTAATGATTAATGTCCCAATAAAAAAATAAACGCCACTAGACTCGCTCTAGTGCTCATAAGAGTACACAACAGTGGCAATGGCATGAAGCATTTTAGAAAACTAAAATGGTACTTTAAAAATGATGAATATATTTTGAATAATAATAAAAAATGTATAATGAATGGCCATTTTTAATTAAAAAAATAAATTAAAAAGAATCAATAAACCTTTTTGAATCCCACACCACCGCGATTTTTTAAAGATTTTTTTTTTTTGTAGATAGCCCATTTTCCCTCACTGGAAGACAAAAAGTATAAATCTGTCTCAAATCCTAGTTTACAGCAGCTGTAGATATTATATTTTTGGACTCTGGTTGAAGCTCTTTTTGGGATGAGCGTAGCGAGCGAAGCGAAGACTTCAATTTCACTGACCCCTAAAAAATTTAGCTCGGGTTGTTTTTTTTTTGTTTGTTTGTTTTTCTGTCTGTTTGTTAACTCTCTACCAGGCAAACGGCATACCCGTTTCTTGAAAAAAATTTTTGAGGGGACCTTCGAAATCTCTGAACTTAGAGGTGTATTGTTTTTGGGTACAATCGAAGAAATATTTCTCATGAATGAGTACATTTACAATTTTTTTCGATTTTAGTGCGATATTTTCGTGACATTTGGCCAATTCTGACCAAACGGGTGGGGCTACAACTTTCATATTGTACATGGACATTAAGGTTATGGTGGTGTCGTACCTTTTGAAAGAAAAGTTGAAAAAGTTATCCAGAATCTATAGATTTAAGCTTTTAATATAAGTTTTTTTTATTTTTTGTGCTATATTTTCGTGCCATTTGGACCAATTCTGACCAAACGGGTGGGCAAACAACGTTCATTTTTATACATGGACATTAAGGAAATGGTGTTTGTAGTACCTTTTAAAAGAAAAAAAATGAAAAAGTTAGCCAGAATCCATAGAAATAAAGCTTGTAATATAAGTTTTTTACGGTAAAGAATATCAATTGACAAGAAACAATAGAAACTTGCAACAATCACCTGCAATGCGTAGGCAGCAAAACAAAGCACTTGCAAAAGAAAAGATATCCCACGCAAACTAAAAAACTTTAAAAAAGCTCATCCATAAACGCGGCGGGACTTAAGCGTTTCCTAGTTAAAAATTTAATTTTATATTTATTCACAAAAAAATGAGCTGCTGGGGCATCTGTTGGTCAGCAGATGTCCCGGGTTTCAATCACCGGTGGAGGCACTTTTTTTATTTCTGTCCCGTAATATCACAGCGTCATAAACGTCACAGCCTTCTATAAAACCAAAGGTTTTAAATAACAATATTTTGTATGTTATAAAAATATTACAATAACAAGACATACATACCATAACAAATAGAATATGCATATTTAGACAAGATGCCCAAAACTCGTGTGGTTTTACTTAATTTAATTAAATTACCGGTACTTGCTTTTGAAAAGCATAAAATAATATAGAAATAAAATACACATGATATTAAATTTAGTTTTGGGAAAAAAAAAATTCGTTAAAAAAACTATGAGAAGCAAAGCACAAAAGTACATTGATGGGAAAAAATGGTTTTACAAATCTCCCTCACAAACTTTATAGTACATAAATATTTGTGCTGTGTGATAGAGGCTTTGTCAATAGTTTTTGGTTTAGGAAATAAACTGCTTCGGGTTTTGGGGTTCGGGTAGGAAAACAAATTAATTAACAAAATAAAACAAATTAAAAACAAATCTAACAATATAATTTTCCCCTAACGTATTTTTATTTTGTATTGATATTCATTTTAATTTTCTATAATTATATAATTTTGTGTCCCTCTACAACACAGGTCACAAACTAGACTAAAAATCCTAATTTTATATAGTTTTATAAATTTTGACACACCCTACAACAAACAGTCACGTGATCTTGTATCAAGCACATGAGTCTGTTTTAAAGCCTGGACCGGCACCTCCACCATAAGTATCTGGGCCGGCCCCTCCACCCTCTTACACAAAAATTAACCCAAATTATAGGGAACCATTTTTATTCCTCGATTAGTTATCAGGAACAAACCCGTACATGGAATTGTTGTATTTTGGACAATATAAAATTAAAAATCCCGCCGGGTTGATTTTTATATTTAATTGTATAAATATAACAATTTTTATCTTATACCCAACCCGATCCGAAATTTCTAGAACCCGCATATAGTAATCATTCTCAAACTTTGCTCGGGAACGTTCAGTTCTTACAAAATTAGGTATAAAAATCCGCCCATCAAAGATGTTGCCCTATTTTTCATCTTGACAGAAGGACGACATCCTTGGTCCTATGGCCACTTTGGTCGTTGTCGGGGTCGGTGCAGTGGTCGTGGTCGTTTCCGAGAGGCCCTTACCCCGGACCAGAACGTCGAAAGAATAACCTCGGAACAACTGCCCTTCTAAGTTGACCTTGACGCTGGAGCTACCAAGGCCACCACTCTCAAGGGTTGCGGTACCTCCAGTGCCATCGTGCCACCGGTCGGTCACTATAACGCAGGTTATTGCCGCTCCTGAAACAACATGTCATAAGTAAATATATATCATGTATATCAATTAAAACCATCATAAATAATATTACATACTTAAAAATGACTCATTCTGAATATCAAATGCCCAAAGAAGCAGTCGGATAACTAAGGATATTGTATAGTCCGTGAAAAGTTGGCTGAATGAAATACGAATTCCACTTTCTGAGCAAAAATGTGTTGTAATATAATTAGGACGATACATAACCTAACTTTTCATCATTATTTGGCAATTTTGAATGTATGGAAATCAACTTAGGCTTGTTTATACGGGAGGGAAGTTGTTAAATAAAATATCTGAGGTTTTCGATTCCTTACAATCATAAAACCACTTTATTTTAGATAATATCTATAACGTTACTTTTTGATAGACGTGGACTCGGTGACAATCTAGATTTCGTTTGACGTTCGAGTACCATTTATTGCAATGGACAATGAATATGTCACGCTAATACCTGAAACGGACAAATAAACTTATTTTGAATATCTTTGACGCTAGGGATAGATTCCCACCAGCGGCAATACCGGCAGACTGTTTTCTATAATGATTTCCTCAGACAAAAGGGTGAATTAGGCGGAAGTATTCTTAAATTCGCACCCGCACATTCCTTATACCATCTATCCACACGTCATAATACCAAGTTAATATAATATATCTATCTATCTTCTTCTCATCGGAACGCTTTGTCCGTGAGTGGCAATGTAAATGCCGGCCTCTGATGGCCATAAATTAGGGTTTGATGGGGGTGCCTGATGATGAGAACGCGGAGTCGTGGATTTTTCCAGACTGTATGATTGGGAAGGGGGGGGGGTTTAATTTGGGGAATAGCGGATCATCCGCCAGATAATTGTACAGTATGATGTGGGTGGGGGCAAAATAAGTTTACAGTAGGAACGGTTTTGTTATTCCCGTCTCTTCTTGGAGGGCGGAGGAAGACCTCCTGGGAACATCGGGGGCCACTTTCGGTTGAGATGACGAGGTGGTATGGTGAGAGGTGTTCTGATTGCTGATATAGGTCTGATATATATGTCGTTTGGGCTCGGAAGGAACTGTGTCTGCGCCTGGATGGTCGGATTTCTTCTGTCTGGTAGGTCGTTGTAGAATGTTCGGGAGAAATCCAGGAGGTGCTCAGCTAATGATGCCTTTCTTAGGTCTTTGTGAAGAAGGTGGATGGGTGTTTCGAGCAAGGCGAAGGACACCATTCGCTAGATTCTATTCTGTAACCGTTGAAGTGAAACAAGATTGCTATGTGTCATACCGGACCACACTGGGCGTGCATAGGCGATGGCCGGTCGGAGAATCTGTTTGTAGATGGTCAGACGGTCAGATAAATCAATTTGCGGGGAAGTAAGTAGAGGGCGTAGGGCTGCCGCTTTTCCAGTGACTTTGCGATGGATGTTTTGAATGTGGTTTAACCAGGTAAGGCGCGCATCCATCTCCGTACCAAGGTAGTTGGCAGATGCTGACCAAGGGATCTGTACTCCTGCTAGCTCCAGATAGGGCAGTAGCGGCTTCCGTCGCTTTGTGAAATAAACCGCTTTCGTTTTGGATGGGTTGATCGAAGTTCGCCACTTGGCATACCAGGCTGCCATCTTGTTGAGACCTGCCTGGAGTAAAGCTACGGTCAGTGTAGGAGATCTTGCAGTAGCTGCCAGGGCATCATCGTCCGCGAATAAATGGATATCCACATCAGGAGGAAGTTTAGGGAGGTCCGCTGAGTATATATTGAATAGGAGTGGACTTAACACAGATCCTTGTGGTACACCCGCTTTGATTGGTCGTGTAGTAGAGACTGCTCCGAGCCAAGAAACTTTGAACGATCGCTCTTTTAGGAATGATCTTATTAGGTGCTGTAGGTGCAGAAGAAATTTAAGTTGTTCCAGTTTTGAACAGGAGGCCGGCGTGCCAGACGGTGTCAAAGGCATTAGCCACAACAAGAAAGACAGCTGCCGTACCATGTCCAAAGTTAAACCCATGGGTAATTTTGTTGGATAATCTGAGCAGTTGGTGCACAGTTGATGCTAATATAATATAATAAACTTAATAAATAATAATATAATAAAATAAAAAATAAATTCGCATTTGGAGTCAACCCTCTCATGTCACATAACTGATTGATCAGACCAAGCTACTCTGTTGGCGTCGACACCATCGACAAGCGAACAATACCCAACGATTTACATTAATTTACGATTTTTATTTACGATGAACAGTATTTTAAATAGGAAACACTGTTCAATCAAGCTGGACACGATTCCAGCCGCGGAAGGCGCCAGAATCAACAAGGCTTATTATGAACAACCAATTACAATTCATTATGTGCCATCGTTGCTAGGACGTCTCCAAAATAAACTTTTACACAATCCTAGGCCAAGAAATGATGGACTTTAGAAAGTACTTCCCGCTGTTCATAAGCCCTATCTCGCCCATGTAATTTGTCATGAAACATACTCTCGCAAAAAGCATCTGACTCATAAACGATTTTAGATAGTGCGTTATACTGTACACAAGGTTCTTTATTAAGCTTAGATATAATGTTAATAATTATGACTCTGAGAAGTTGATTCATAAACAACTTGTTTCTGAACAATAAACCAAGCATACGCAAAATATTGTCTAACTGACATTTTCTAAAAATCCGCATAAAAACGCATTCAAAAGTATTGAAAATTGAACATTATGTTAGCATAGATAGCTTTCCTTTAAAATCCTGTCTTTATTTGAGTCTTCTGGCTTTATTACTTTGGCAATCA
>JAMZAV010001410.1:22500-197098 GCA_024449915.1 Sweltsa coloradensis
CAGGATTGCCGGTGGCGGAGTATGAACCAGAGTCTCACGCTTTACGCTTGAGCTTCATTTGTTGGGGTTGATTTTATGACACTATCTGGGAGTGTCAAGACACCAGGCATGATGAGTTTGCCAAAAGATAAAAGTGAGAAGAACAATGATTTAACATCTATAGTAGGCTAGATCCCAAGTCATTGGTCCACTGGCGTGTCAATTAGAAGCCATCTTGAATAGGTCAGTTTCTATGTTAAAGTAGGTTGGAGCGATTTGTAGCCCAAATATTTTTCAAGATGGCTGTCAGGTTGACAGGTGAGCATATTAGCCATTAACACGAAAATTATTACTAAATTCCCTTATGCAGTAACTTCTTATGGTTTCTGTTTGTCATTCCCATGCTGCACAAGCTAAAACCATATCAAAACAATCCAGAAAAATAATCGCATCTAAAACATAATGCCAAGCACTGAACAAAAAACAACACTGAACATCAGTTATATAACTGAATGGGTAGACTCTAAATACAATTTATTTATTATTTATTATTTATTATAAATTAGAACGACAAATCGCCTAGGTCAGATTGACGCTTCAATTTGGTACGCTGTGCGCCTGTGCGGACGTATTGGAGACGGGTCTGGCGCGGAGAGAATGACAAAGGATGCACACCTCTAACCTATTAATCTTCCAACAAATTAGACGGTTAACACAATAAATCAGGGCATGTCGGAGAAATGCTAATCTCATGTAAGAAAGATACAACAGTACACAATACAAATCATTTTTTAATTCACAACTGTACATAGAATGACAAACGATTAAACATAAACAAATATTTTTACAATGATGAAAGAACTGCCTATTTTCAAATCAAAATGGAATTAATTTTACAGGAAAAGTATAATTCCTTTTAGTGTGTAGCGGTTTTGTATTAACATTATATTACGGAGAAAAGAATAACCTAACATGGACATCCTTTCATTAATTTTTTAATACATCACAAATTTAAACTAAATAATACAACAAAATTAAACAATGTATGAGCAATGGAAAATAAGACATCTTTGATACCATATTACATTAGATTTGTGAATACTTAGAATTGTTTGTATTATTATGGCCGGCCTAGAGCATTGCATATTCGGCAGGAGTCACTCTGCAGTAAGTGCTTCCGCTGGTGGTGCAACCTCCCAATGATCGGATAGTTTCTTCTGTAGCCACCACAGCCAGCTAAGAAATGTATTTTGTATAAGTTTAGATTTAAAACATGAGTTTGTAGGTAAAGGTTATACGCACATGAGTATCTCTCACTGACAAAGATGTATCTGCACCTCTCCAACAGTTATCCCTGATCTGAATATAGGTCACATAATACCTTCGCGAAAGTTTGGAAATGCGAAAAGAAAGTATGAATTTGAAATGAAAAAAGTGCAATGATCTTCCAGTTTCACCAATAACACGCTTATTTATGATTCTCTTGTTTATTATAAATGGTGGGATAGATTTGAACAACAACTTTTATTGTATGACGAAACCCAGAAAATGATGAACAATGTCTAATCATATTTATAAAAGAATAAAATTCTATACGACACGCTGCCCCGCGAGGACTGACTAACATAGAAGAAGCCTGATAATGCCGGTCTACTGCCAGGTGAAACGTCGCCTATAACAATGTGTTCAGCACATGTTATAACCTTAGGACGTGGCAAACACGAACAAATATGTAAAGGCCTGTAACGTCTCTAACATATCTTTAGTTTTAATGTAGACCAGCGAATACAATATGTAATAAAATATATAATAGAATAATACTAAAGTGATCTAAACATTGGTCGCGCCGTTCATTTGTCGGCTGGTCCTAACCACTTTGCTTGTATTCGCTCGCTTGCATGAAAACAAGGTCTAAAAAAAGAAATACAAAAGTAAAAAGAATCAGGTGGAGAATGCGTGATTATCAAGAGAAATATAATTAGATGTCATTAAAATACGTAAATGGCAACAAAAATTAAAACATTCGTCTGGCATGGGAAAATGAACAATGAAAAATCGTACAAAAATAAAAAAGTCATCACAACTGACATTACAAGAAACAGAAATAAAAAAGTAACATAGCTAGGGTTCACTGAGCTACAATCAACTAATAAAAATATAAAGTTGTAACAAACAGAAAGTATTTTTACAGTCGCTTATATTATTATCACACCTAGGATCCTCTAAAACAATTCATAAATATATTTCCTTGCTTGTGTTTTTAGCCTAAACATGTCAGTGCTAACTGCAAAAAAACTATATTACTGTGTTACAAAATTCATTTAACAAATGAGATACATAAAAAAACTCTTGTTTTGGCAAAATTTTGATTCCCTGTCTTACGTTGCAATAAACATGATTGCATGACCAATCGAAAGTGAAAAACAGGTATTGTATACATGGACATCTGACACAATGCTACTAATGCCAAAAAGTAAAACAATAATCCTAGATCATTCCTTCATTAGATTTAACAAAAATGCAAAAAAAAATAAAAATTACGTTAAGGTTTCAATACAAGTTTTTGGAAAAAACAAACGTTGTAACATGATTATAAACACTAACACCATGAATTTAAAAATTGTTTTAAATGTTGAGTGTCTATAAATAAAGGTCATTTGGCACAAAAATAGTGACGTCAAAAGTCAAATGGCACTTGGCTTGTAAAGAGGTGAGATCACTGCCCTGTGTATAGTAAATTTGTCGATGCTAGCTGTATCGATCGGCCAATCAGCGATCAGTATTTTAAATTGGGTCCGCTGATTGGCTACAATTCACCTTTCGATGACGTCAGCATCGACAAACATGCTTCGCAACTACTAGAGAAGGAGATTTACATGTGCGTGGACTCTCGCTGTTTCCCCGTCATGTCGCGTAGTTCCTCGACGTTGTCTGCAGCTCTACCACTGGACGATGACGTAATCGACATCTTGGTGGTGGTGGTGCTGGATGCGGGTCTGCCTGTACCGGAAGTGGAACGACGACACCAGAGTCTGCGCGCCAATCCCCGGAAGCCGGTGTGCCACCACGCGTAGATCAGAGGGTTCAGTAGCGAGTTGAGGAACCTGAGGTCGGTGAACAAGTATATGAGGTGAGATACACTTTGTTATATATTTATTATGCTGATGGCATGAGATATATTATGGATTTCAGTTAGTCAAACAGTGTATAAATATAACAACGGAGAAAAATTGAATAAAATTGAATAAAAGTTCGTCAACTTGAAAAGATATTTGGGTTCAAAGAAGCGATTGACAGGCAATAGAAAAGGCCATACCCTCTCTTTGTGCGGCACTCGCCGTTTGGCCCCACTGCATCGCTGTTGCCAGGTTTGCTTTACTGACTGAACCCCACATAATATAAATACAAAATACTTTAACCTTGGCAACCCTGTATGCAATGATGGCAAAAGCGTGGCGCGTGCCAATATTGGTAAACCCTTTTTTGTGGCATTGTCTGGGAAATAGCTGACCAATATCGAGTCTATTCACGGCCGTTCTTTTCAAAAATCTGATGTAGCAATATTCCCTGCATGAGGTGATTTGAGGTGTTTACGACCTCAAAGTCATCAAAGTTTGCTCCAAAGCATATTATTCCAACGTAAACAAATGCAACAATGTGTTTAAACGAGGAAAATGTGTTTAAATGAACCAATTTAGGTAGCATATTCTGAAAAAAAAATGAAAATATATAAGATTGCTTCGACCTCAAAAGCATCAGTTGCTCCAAGGCATGGAATGTCAACATTTACAAATGCATCAAATACTGACACAAGCGATACAGTGAAAAACCAATTGACTACATAAAAAATCAAATCAGCCATCAGCATGAATGCAGGATATTCCCCAACCTATTCTTTGAAACCCACACAGCACACGATATTGACGGGATATCCCATTTTGGATTTCAAAGTGAAATTAACATCCACGATATTTCAGGAATATACTAGGTATATCCTCAAAACGATATACTGCATTGGAGCTTAAGGTATGTTCAGAGGATATTCATAGCATTGACATGTACATCCACAGCATATCCCAACAACGTTTAATACACGTGTATAAAAAACTAATTTCTCTATTCATGGATATTTGCAAATAACCTATTAAGATACGTAGAATATGCTTTTAAAATACCGCATTAAACAGTAAGTCCACTATATGTCCTAGGTATATACATTAATAAGCAAATTTACACATCTCGGCCGCAATTGAGTATATAATCTGTATATTGAGCAAACATCACATAGTCATACACAGATGACATAGTATGTCACATGTATATCCTACGTATATTCTACATAAACCAAAATTCAGTCTACTCCGTTCGAAAGTATATACTCTGTATATTGTGGAAACATGTCATGGACATACACCGATTATATTGTATGTCCCATGTATATCCTACGTATATTCTACATTAACCAACATTCAGTCTACTCCGTTCGTAAGTATATATTCTAAATATACAGTGTACATGCCATGAACATACACATATTCATCTATTGTGGTTTTCAAAACGCGGTCTAGCGGCGTTGTGTAGAAGCATGTACATAATTTCTATTAAAAACCTTGAATCTTAGATAATTGATCATTTAGAAGTATTTGCTTACATTCAAATTATGCATCATGTATGCGCACATACTTTAAATTGATAAGAAAGTGAAATATTTTGCAAATACAATCTCTACACGTGCGCAACCAAGTTAGCATTCCGCCATGGCTCCGGAGCTTGCTTTATTCATATTCTCGGGTAGTTTCTGTTCAGAGTATAACACTTTCAGGTCGAGGCTCTTCCATTGCACTTCGGTGGAGCTGAAATCTACTCTCAACCAACTTAAATATTGGATTGCTCAGGATGCCCGCTGTTTAATTACGTTACTTAATTATTTATTACCAAAAATTTTCGAATTTTCACTAGTTGATGGTCGGCATATTATGTGAATCGTGGATATATTCGTATATTGTTCGTACATCAAATGTACATCCATGTGATATTCCCGCACATCCTGTGAATGTCCATTGAATTATATATGGTTTTAAATTACATATCCATCGGTCGTGTTGTTACCTACAATATACCTACAATATAATGCACGTATTTGTATACCTATGGATGTCGTACGAATGTACCAAGGATATTCACGAAATGCATGTATGAATCGTGGATATAGTCGTATATTGTTCGTACATTGAAGGATATCCAGAATGATGTTCATAGTAGGTCTGCGGGACGTACCACGCACATATAAACGACAATGATATATTCCCGTACATCCACTGTACATCCAGTGGATGTGCATAGAATTTGT
The DNA here is from genome assembly GCA_024449915.1 of Sweltsa coloradensis. Classification (NCBI taxonomy): domain Eukaryota; kingdom Metazoa; phylum Arthropoda; class Insecta; order Plecoptera; family Chloroperlidae; genus Sweltsa; species Sweltsa coloradensis. The sequence goes on from JAMZAV010001410.1 coordinate 27,830, forward strand.
ATTTTTAAATTATATATCCCTAGATTGTTGTAGATACCAACAATGTACCTACAATGTAATATGTATATCAATATACCTATGGATGTTGAAAGAATGTACCAAGGATATTCAAGAATTGCACAAACGAAACGGGGGTATTGATGGTACATTCAGAGAATATCCAGTAGAATATATCTGGGAGGTCCACAGTAGATGAATATCGTGACATTTGCACATTCGCCGGACATGCCATTGACATAAAATGCTGTATATAGTATATCCCTGGAATATACACATTTTATTCATGGATATTCATAGGATATTCGTGGGATATGTGTGTGCTGTGTGGGAAGACATTCGTCAGGATGCTTCTACAACGGGACCTAGCTTAGCTAGCTCTGTTATACTTATATATTTGACGTATTTTGAGTACATAAATAAATAAATAAATAAATAAATAAATAAATAAATAAATAAATAAATAAATAAATAAATAAATAAATAAATAAATTAATTAATTAATTAATTAATTAATTAATTAATTAATAAATAAATAAATAAATAAATAAATAAATAAATAAATAAATAAATAAATACAAAAATAAATTCTTTGAGTTCAATGTTTACCCCAGGATGGCCAGCGGTGCCGCAATGGCCAGCTCCAGCGACTTGCATCCTGCCGGTCCGTTGGTACTCCTGCAGACTACGTACACGCTACAGGCCACGAAGTACGGCACCCAGGTGGCGACAAACGAGCCGGTAGTGAAGAGGACTACCTTGACGGCCTTGCATTGGTTGGAGGACGAGACCCCGGACGACGCATTACCACCGCGGAACACGCGCAGGCTCTGAGGACCCGTCTCGGTCTGGGGCATAGTCTGCAGGGTCACGCAAGATGAAAGGGTTTTGAGAAATGTATTGTAAATCTAGTATAGGCACAAAATTATTTTTTACACATAATCTATAGCATAGTACACTTAAATTACCGTTAAAAAAATTATATCTTATAATTCTGTATTTTAAAACGAAATTTAAAATTTCATTGATTGTGAAATTTGCGAAAATGAGTGTTTTGGGCAATTTATTAAATCGGCATTAACCTGCTTCTTTTTTGTTCTACAAAGATACGAGAGCATCAAACCAATCTAAAATGGCCCATTATAACATCGTGTCTTGAAATGGTGCACAAATATACACTCAAACATTAAAAAATATGCATTCCAAAATCACACCCATTCTTGGTAATCAGCACATTTTGACCGAATCACTTGCCCAAATAACAAAACAGAATATAGAGGATTTACAGAAAAGGCTGTCGAATACGTCAATAATGGCCAATATTTTTTGGATCAAAATCATTCAAGGTCACGGGGCATAAAGATCGTCCCCATGTTATTTCGTATGGGAGATTTTTTAAGATGGGACCATGCTCGAAAAAATGCCATGTTTGACACTTTTTCTGTTAACTTCAAATTCATAACTATAGTTAGCCTAAATGAAATATATTTTTTTAATTTAGCGGTTGAATACTTTGTTGCAAAACAATGAATGATTTATTTGTTAGAAATAATATTGACTTTCCCTCTTCTTTTGCATTCAATAAATTAGACAACACATCACGACTTTCCGAGTCTCTCCACCCCCAGCTAAGAAGAGACGGGTGTAGGACATGGTACAAGGATATTCTTTGGTGGGAATATCCTTCGACCATAGACTAGGAGGACCAGTCCAACCAAAGTAGGCACTCGCCACATGGTTCAGCCCAGGTGGACAGGTCCCTCTAGAGCTGTCTCGTCTTCTCAGAGGTATTAATAAATAACTAGGAAAAACGCTTAAATCCCGCCGCGTTGTTGGATGAGCGTAATTGGTGCATTGAGCTGCCATGTGTTATGCGGATTTTCTGTTGTTCTGTGAAAAAATTATTACTAAGTCGAAGATTTTTTTTAAATTAAATTAAATTAAAAATTAAAAATTTACTTTATTATTTTATTTTTTTAACAATCGTAATTTTTTTAAAAAGAAAAAAAAAATCGTAAAATTGCGATTTTTATATGAAATAATTATTGGATTGCGCTCAAATTTTACACGAAAATATTAATTCATAAAATTTAGGTTCTGTGAAAACATCATTACAATAGGATAAAGCATGTAGGTGTTATAAGTCAAAGAATTGTTTAAAAAAGAAAAAAACTGTAAAAATTTCGATTTTCATCAGAAATGGTTTTCTATTGCGCTTCAATTTCACAAGATATCTAAATTCATAAAATTAAGGTTCTGTGAAAAAATAATTTCAATCGGATTAAGCATGTAGGTGTTAAAGTCGAAGAATTTTTTTTAAAAATCGAAAAAAATCGTAAGATTGCTATTTTCATGAGAAAATTTTTTTCGATTGCGCTCAAAAACGTGGCAGTTCTAAGTTCAGAGATTTCGAAGGCCTCCATAAAATTTCATCGCAATTGGAGTATCGGTTTAGCCGGAATCGTGTTAACAAACACACAATAATACAAACAGAAAAAAAACAAAAAGAAAGAAAAACATTCCGGATTTTTTTCTCCAGTGTAGTGAAATGGAATCTTCGCTTCGCTCGCTTCGCTCATCCAATAAATAATAAATAAATTGTATTTAGAGTCTACCCACTCAGTTGTATAACTGATTTTCAGTGGGCATGGTCTCACCCTGGTGTAACTCGCAGCTATGACTGCATACAATTTTTCTTCAATGTCACCCGTCCAACTAGCAGAAGAGTTTTCTCCTTAAAGTAACAGACAAACTCGGTATTGGACGACTAGCATGTGCAAAATAATGCCTTCTACCTAAGCATTAGCACGACCCTTCTTTGTTTTCTCTTTATTGATTTTAATGATTTATCCCTTATTTAATAATGAAAATCAAGGAAGAAACTTAACATCCCTGAGGATTTTTTTACTGGCATCCGCTAGGCACCATTTTCATAATATTATTGAAATCTACTATTGAGGAATTTTATACTGAAAATCCTTACAAAATAATTGTAATTTTATGTATCATGGTTTCAAATAAATTTAAATCAGCAAATGACGCTCTCACCAACTCTCCTGTGTGGTCACGCACCTTAAGACTCCTATCAGCGTCGGATCGCCTCAGCTGCATGACCTTCCTCATGGCGTGGTAGAGGATGATCGAGTAGAGAACGACGACCAGAACTATGGGCATCACGCCGAAGGGCAGTGTCAGAGGTGATGAATATCGTGAACATTTGCAACATTAGCCGGACATGCCATGGACATAAAATGTGGATATAGTATTCCTGGAATATACACATTTTATCATGGATATCATAGGATATTCGTGGGATATGTCGTGTGCTGTGTGGGAAGACATCGTTCAGAATGTTCTACAACGGTACGTTAGATTAGCTAGCTCTGTTATACTTATATATTTGAAGCATTATGAGAAAAATAAATAACTAAATAACTAAATAAATAAATAAATAAATAAATTAAATAAATAAATAAATAAATAAATAAATAAATTAATTAATTTAATTAATTAATTAATGTAATTAATAATAAATAAAAAATAAAATAAATAAATAAATAAATAAATAATTAAATAAATAAATAAACACAAAATAAATTCTCTGAGTTCAATGTTTACCCCAGGGATGGCCAGCGGTGCCGCAATGGCCAGCTCCAGCGCCCCTTGTGCAGCCTTGCCGGCCCCGTTGGTTTACTCCTGCAGAATACGTACACGCTACAGGCGGACGAAGTTACGGACACCCAGGTGGCGACAACAAACGAAAGGTGCGGTAGTGGAGGGGACTACCTTGACGGCCTTGCATTGGTGGAGGGACGAGACCCGGACGACGCATGCCACCGCGGAACACGCGCAGGCCTGAGGACCCGTCTCGGTGGGGCATAGTCTGCAGGGTCACACAGATGCAAAGGGTTTTTGAGGGAAATGTCTTGTTATTCTAGCATAGCACAAAATTTATGTTTTACAACAATTTAAATCTATAGGCATAGTACACTTAAATTACGTTAAAAAATTATATCTTGTAATTCTGTATTTAAACGAAATTTAAAATCTCATTGATCGTGAAAAAAACAATTGCGAAAATTGAGTGTTTTGCGGACCAATGTATAAATCGGCATAACTGCTTCTTTTTTGTTCTTACAAAGATACGAGAGAGCATCATACCAATCTAAAATGGCCCGGTTTATAACATCGTGTCTTGAAATGGGTGCACAATATACACTCAAACATTAAAAAACTATACATTCAAAAATCACAACCCATCTTGGTAATCAGCACCATTTTGGACCCGAATCACTTGCCCAACTTAACAAAACAGAATATAGAGGATTTACAGAAAAGGCTGTCGAATACGTCAATAATGGCCAATATATTTTTGGATCAAAATCAATTCAAGGTCACGGGCATAAAGATTGTCCATTGTTATTTCTGATTGGGAGATTTGGAAGATGGGACCATGCTCAAAAATTGCCATGTTTGACACTTTTCTGTTATTCAAAATTCATAACTTAGTTAGCCTAAATGAAAATATATTTTTTACGTTAGCGGTTGAATACTTTGTTGCAAAACAAGAATGTTTTAATTTGTAGAAATAATATTGACTTTCCCTCTCTTTTTGCATTCAAGAAAATTAGACAACACATCACGACTTTCCGAGTCTCTCCACCCCAGCTAAGAAGAGAAGGGTCTAGCGACAAAGGTAAAAGGATATTCTTTGGTGGGAATATCCTTCGACCATAGGCTAGGGGGAACAGTCCAACCAAAGTAGGCACTCGCCACATGGTTCAGCCCAGGTGGACAGGTCCCTCTAGAGCTGTCTCGTCGTCTTTCTCAGCGGCTGGTATTAATAAATAACTAGGAAAAACGCTAAATCCCGCCGCGTTGTTGGATGAAGCGTACTGATGCATTGAGCTGCCATGTGTTATGCGGATGTCTGTTGTTCTGTGAAAAATTATACTAAGTCGAAGATATTTTCTTTTAAATTAAATTAAATAATTAAAAATTTACTGGATTATTTTATTTTTTTAACAATCGTTAATTTTTTTTAAAAAGAAAAAAAAAAATCGTAAAATGCGATTTATATGAAATTAATTATGGGATTGCGCTCAAATTTTACACGAATATTTAATTCCAAATTTAGGTTTCTGTGGAAAACATTCATTACAATAGGATAAAGTCATGTAGGTGTATAAGTAAAAAGAATGTTAAAAAAAGAAAAAAACGTAAATTTCGATTTTCTATTCAGCAATGGTTTTTCTATAGTGCGCTTCAATTTCACAAGAATATCTTAAATTCATAAAATTAAGGTTCTGTGAAAAAATAATTTCAATCGGATTAAGCATGAGTAGGGTTAAATGTCGAAGAATTTTTTTAAAAATCGAAAAAAACGTAAGATTGCTATTTCATGAGAAATTTTCGATTGCGGCTCAAAAACGTGGCAGTTCTAAGTTTCAGAGATTTCGAAGCCTCCATAAAAGTTAATCGACTCAATTGGCAGTAATCGGTTTAGCCGGGAATCGTTATTAACAAACACACAATAATACAAACAGAAAAAAAAAACAAAAAGAAAGAAAAACATTCCGGATTTTTCGCCAGTGTAGTGAAATGGAATCTTCGCTTCGCTCGCTTCGCTCATCCAATAAATAATAAATACATGTATTTAGAGCTACCCACTCAGTTGTTATAACGATGTCAGTGGGCATGGTCTCACCCTGGGTAACTCGCAGCTATGACTGCATACAATTTTTCTTCAATGTCACCCGTCCAACTAGCAGAGAGTTGTTCGTCTTAAAGTAACAAGACAAAACTCGGTATTGGCCACTAGCATGTGCAAAATAATGGCCTTTACCTAAGATAAGCACGACCCTTCTATGTTTTCCTCTTATTGATTTTAATGATTTATCATATTTAATAATGAAATCAGGAAGAAAGTTAACATCCCTGAGGATTTTTTTTTACTGGCTATCCGCTAGGCACCATTTTCATCAATTAAATTTTGAAATATACTATGAGGAATTAATATGAAAATCCTTACAAAATAATTGTAATTTTTTATGTCATGGTTTCAAATACATACATCCCCACGCAATTACGCTCCACCAACTCTCATGTGTGGTCACGCACCTTACGACTTCTATCAGCGTCGGGATCGCCTCAGCTGAAGACCTTCAGAGCGTGTAGAGGATGATCGAAAGTAGAGAACGACGGACCAGAACTATGGGCATAACGCCGAAGACAGTGCGTCAGATGACCAGGGGCTGGAGGAGCCAGTCCGGATGAACCAGCATACCTTGCCGCCGTCTGTGAACCTTGCCACCCCATGGGCAGGCAGAAGACAGGAAGGCAACTGTGGCGAAGGACAACAATACACGAGGTATTATCAAGGATCAACACGCCGAAGACAGTGGTCAGCCATGGACCAGGGCTGGAGTGCCACCACGGATGAACCAGCATACCTTGCCGCCGTTTGTGAACCCTTGCCACCCACACGCAGCGACAGGCAGGAAGCCCAGGAAAGCCAACCTGTGAAAAGCACTTACGAGAGGTATTATCAAGGATCAACCACGCCGAAGACAGTGGTCAGCATGACCAGGCTGGAGGTGACCACCGGATGAAACCAGCACACCTTGCCCCGCGGTCTGTGAAAACCTTGCCACCCCAGGCAGGAAGGAGAGCCCAGCCCAAGGAAGCGCCGTGGGTAGCAATACAGAGGTCATTATCCAAGGGATCAACCACGCCGAAGACAGTGGTCAGCATGACCAGGGGGGGGGGGGCTGGAGGTGCCAGCGGAGAACCAGCATACCTGGCCCGCGTCTCTGTGAAACCCTGTGCCACCCCATGGCAGGAGAAGCCCAGAGAAGCAACCTAGGTATATCAAGACCAAGTGAAAAGAGAGAACAATTAACACGTGTTGCCTTGCCAATCTGTATTCACACACGTTCTCAACATTATTAAGATTACATGAAACTGCTTTTATCTATGTTTTGTGTAGCAATTTCATTTTGTCTCATAATGTGCATTAAACATAAAATTTGCGTTTAATCTCTCACGATCGGAATGAATGTAGATAGATCCGAAACCCGGAAATGACCTATTCAGAATTCGAGAGTTATAAAATTATCTAAACCTTTCAATGAAATTTTATTTTAATATTTTCCATTCCTCAAAATACAAGTCAGACTATCAATTAAGCTTATGTAGATAAATAGAAGAACACATCATTGGTCCGGTAAAGTAAATAAATACATAGCACCTTAGAGTCACTGGATGATTTACTTACTTCTAAATGTATATCAATGCTGTTTGTATGCATCAAACCAGCAGCATTAATTAGGAATTATTTATTTCGAGAGCGATTATGGAGTATTGCGTGTAGGGCAAGTCCAAGAGTCTACTTTTCAAGACTAGAAATGGTGCTGTTCGCCAATCACTGATACTATCGAATAGCCTTACAAGCTAAAAATGTCAGGACAATTCATCTGAACCCTGAAATGGAGAATCTTATCTTTACCCAAGCGGCGACATTTATACTGTATGAGTTCGTTCGAGGCTCCTACCATTACCCATAACCTAACCCCCTAACAAACCGGTTTTCCCCGCAAAAGGCGGGACATAGAATGACCGCTATGGGTCAAGAAATATACTTTCACACCGTTTATATCAAAAACAATGGAAAATATTTTTTGGTCTGGCTTAAATTTTCACTGCGATACAGTTGTATGAACAAATCAATCAAGAAATGATGAAATCCATCTCCCCGTGCACCCTGCACGTGTTATTCCCATAGTATCATTACTTTCCTTTCGCATGCAGCAGTTATCTTAAATAGTGTTGTTTATCAAAGTCTGAACATCCTGTATTCCTCTCTGGGCATTTTACAACTGCAACATTCCAGGCTAAATGTGTACTCGCATTGAAAATCTCATATTAGGTATTCGAAATATCTACTAAACACATAGATATAGGGCTTGAGTACCAATCTACCCTAGAAAACCATAATCTACCTTAAAAACCCATAAACCGTCTGTCATAAAACTATGCAAAAATTTACCACTAAAAACGTTCAAAACTATACATCCCGTAATAATACAACTTCCTCTGTATTCAGTATATATTTTGACTTGAAACCACGTATCTAAAATTTTTTTTTACACAAACAAGTGTATGCAAGAAAGATAGATAAGAACATATTAATGGTAATATTTTTCAGGTCAGAATGGACATAAATATCGCAAGTTTCTTATGGAACATTTTTGACGTTGCTCCAATAGCTTAAAAACAATCGAAATTTTCCCCCTGGTCAGTATATACGCAATTGTTTTTCCTTTACTCGATAAGTTCATAGCTAATCACTGCATCAGCACTCGTTTAGAGCGTCTCTGACCATCCTTTTAAGACTACTTCACCCGCGAAAACCACTATAGTTAGTTACCTATGAGCCATGTCACACAATGAAGCGCTCGGGCCCACGCTGGCATCCGTCACCATCGGTTGTATGGAGCACCCCCCCCCAAAAGTCACTCCATGGACGATGTACAGGTAGCGGTCAACAGACAGTAAGCCCCACGCTCCACACTGAGGCTAAGGTACTGGATACGATCATGCCTGCAAGGAAAACACATCCACATCAGTTAAACAATTATAAGTCAGCAAGTTAGACAAAAGAAAACAACAAAATGTGTGCAAAGCTATACAATATCTCGGTACAATTTAAGCAACAAGAGCTAAAAAGCACAAAAAATAGAGAACAAATGTTTTGGATAATGAAAGTGATTCCTAGCATGGCAAATACAGTTAGCCTCAGCCTTTAGCTGAAAGGTACAATTTTGTGTTGCAAATATGTTGCCTGAAATAAATCAGGGGTAAACACAACAATTACATTTTGATGACATGTTACACGATATATTAGAGTAAACAATTAGTTTACAGTATGTCTAGCCTGATTTCACCCATCTAGAAATATTTTGAAGTTTCGAGACGGAAATGATACAAGACTGGTAAATTCACCCACAGTAACGTACCTAGCTGTATAGCGCACGTATGTGGTATCTGCCGCGGTGTGGTGTGGGATAGAAACTGCCGAAGAGGACCAGCAAAACTGAAGACATTACGTTGTCATGTTAGCATTCGCACAGATAACGCGACTAGTCACAAAACCGTCTGTCCCTGTGTAGACTGTAGTGTGATTTGATACAAAACTTTTGGTACATTCTTTGCATGTTGCTAATTTAATTCTACCCTATGCAAGTCTACAACTGATTTGAAATATCAATATAACACTAATTAATTTGTTCAAAAAGACAATGAAAAATAATTAAATAAAGAACAATAAAATATAGCATTGCAAGAGGTAAAGTTTTTCCACACCACAACAGCCCCGCTTCGGCCGATAATGAGCAGGTTGACTTGTAGGCAGGTCATCAAAAACGCACTTCTTCACCCAGTGATGGATCCCCCCCCCCCCCCCCTGAAAAAAGTGGTATAGTGCGCCAATGATATTTAGATTGGCCAACAGTCTCCAATACGGCCGCCACAGGCGCGAGCATAGCAAGTTGAAAGCGTCAATCTTGCCCGATACAAGATGGCGATTGCGTTACAATTTAGGCTTTACATTATGTTTAATGCATTTAGTATTTTCTGGGATGAAGATATGGTTTAAGCTTGTGCAGCATGGTAATGCAATAACAGCAAACAATATGAAGTTATTTGCATAAGGGAATTAGCTAATCCATTGGTGTTAAAGGCTAAATATGCTCACCGGTCAACTTGACAGCCTATCTTGAAAAAATATTTGGGCATAATCTGTTCCATTTATTTAACATTATGCGAACTGCTCTATTCAAGAGGCTTCCAAATTGTCTCGGAGTGGATCATGACTGGGGATCCAGCTTTACTTACAGATATTAAAATCATTGGTGCGGCCCATTCTCATATCAATCCATTGGAAGACGTGTTCTAACGCACCCGTACCAAACGTTACTGCGGTCACTGAAGGTTTATCCCTCGGTTTTTGGCCTGTTAGTCGCCTTTTAAACAAAAATCAATGTCGATTCGGTATTGTGCACGAGTTAGTACAAGGATTCCCAAGCGGCTAGTGCTGTCGACTAATTGCATAATAATAATAATAATATTTTATTCACCTTGACTGGTACACATGGCACAAGTATAACTCTTAATGGAGAAAGTGATGAATAGCCTAGCCTATGGTTAAGAATAATACATACATTGTTACCTTATAAAAATATACATAAAAATATACATTTCACTAAATCTCCCTTCTATTTCTATACATAATAGGTCACTTATTTTTGTTCTTGAATTGCATTATTTTCAATTATATTCATTGTTCATACGTACAAGTGTCAGGAATGTGAAGGAAAGTTTTTAGATATCTTAAACACCTATAGTAGGTCTTAGGATACGCAGTCTCCAATACTCCGCCCAGGCGCGAGTGTAACCAAAATTGAAGCGTTCAATCCCACCCATTCAAGATGGCGGTTGGGTTTTAATTTATGCTTTTTCAAAAGCAATAAGTACTTTACTGGATTGTTGATATGGTTTAGCTTGTGCAGCATAGGTATTGAACCAAAACAGAAAACAATGCAAAAGTTATGCATAAGGGAATTTATGAGAAGAAGAGAGAGCATATAGACATAGAGAAATAAGTACTCACGCCACCGAGCAGAGAAACCGTAACATGGCGAGCCAAAGTCTTGTAAGCAACACGATAAATATAGATAGAGTATTGTTTCGATTAATCAAGCTACCATCTAAATTAACATGCAACACTCACCTATTTAGAGACAGAATGGCACTTTTCTAATTGTCCCGGAAGTGTGGACGCTGACTGCTAGTCTAGCCAATATATGGATGTCCTGACTAATTGTCGATCGACTGCGACAACTAGACACAATAGAACCCAAAGCTTACATAATTGTTTCGAGGCTCATTGGCAAGCTAAAAATGATGAGACCAGTCACGCTTAATAGAAAAACATAAGTACGTAAATCGAGACTTGATGAGGTTCAAAAAAACTCAGTTACTTTTTTCCGTGTTGGTACTACAAATCTTAATGAATAGGAAGCACACGCAGCACAAAAATTTTGGTTTAGTTATCCTTATTTAGATCTTGTTCCGTATATTAATGTTCTTTTCGTTACCTGTAACACATGTGTCCATGGCCGCCATGTTGCCCAGGAAGACGATAAGTGACGTCGAGTTGTGGAACGCGCGCAGCGAAGCAAGATGAGCGCCAACTGACGCCGGACTGTCAGGTTGAAAGATAGCCAGTATGAGTGAGCCCAGCACGAGGGATCTAGTACGTCGGTAAACAGCAGGAGAGGTCGTCTGTAACGATAATCATGGTTTACATTACATCGCTTGGGTAGTACTACTACTCTCGTCCAGTCAACCCAGTTGGTTGTTCTCAAGGACTGCACTACGATTGGAAAGTAAGACATAATATATTTCATTCAATATTACACAGCACGAAAGATATCGTTTAGTTTATGCAGTTTCGAATGATGAACTCGCGACGGTTAACATCATTATATGTTTTCATGTCTAGTCAATTCGTTATTGATGCTAAAAAGAGTCTTTCTTTGTTGTATATAATTCAGATGAATCAAGGCCTGATTAGCGTATCTGCTTCCAATGCAGTAAGGTCCCGGGTTCGATTCTGTCGGAGTTGTAAACGGTGACTTTGAGATGTGTTCCTTGCACGAAGCACCTAATAAATTCAGAGTTGTCTGAATCGGCCTGTTGATTCTGGCTTGATCCGCGGGTGTCGACATGTTCGCATACCTATGATTACTATTTGAGAAAAAAGTATCGATCTTTTAGTTGGTTATCGGTACTCAACCGTACACGATTGCGTCGAGGGGACTATAGGGTTGGCTTGGTGCTTTGATTTACTGTCCCCCACTGAAACTCAGTTATATAACTGAGTGGAGACTCTAAATAAAATTTATTTATTTATTTTATTTATTATTTATTTATTTATTTATTATTTTATTTATTTTATTTATTTTATTTATTTATTTATTTATTCTTTATTATTTATTTAGTTTATTATTTATTTATTTTCCTCTTTTTTATAAAGTTTTATAGCCATCACCTCGGCTGTTCCATATAATATAAACCTATTGTATGTTGCGAGTTATCGTCTGCGTTCTCTTCCCATACTGCCATCACCGACCGCACAGCCTCACACAAGACGAACGAGAGCACGACAGAGTACAGACCCCCATAGCTCACCACCAATTTACTAACAATGCAAGACAACTTATCCAAAAACGAACTATCCCATAGGGAGCGATAGCGAGTGATCCCGATAAATGAAAGTACGGGCTAAAAAACAAGACTCAGCCTGGATTGTGCTGAGTGAGCTCACTGACCTTAGCATGGCGGACTCCAGTGAGTTTCAGGGAATGGAGCCACGTACTCAGACTTAGGAGATGAAACCGGACAGTCGAACTAGCAGGTCCGTGGAACGAACAGAGTTGTGCACGTCTCGTTTTCATCTGTCGCCGACTTCCTGAAGAGATTAGTAGAGTATTCATCAACACAAACCAAGCGAAAAGTTCCTGGTTATACAATTATGAAAGATTATGAAAATCATATATCGTATTATCATATCTCACACAAATCTAATCAAATCGCGGAGAGTGCCCATACTTCAGGTGAAACTGGTATGTTACGTTCTGGCCGGTAGGACACAATAATCAGCAGCGTTATTCTGCACGAGGGGGAACAGGGATGGTAGCTTGCCCCACTGAGCCTACGGGAGGGGGGGGGGGAGAAAGTATAAGCTCCCCGCCCCCCCTCCCTAGAAAAATGACGTATAACCATTAAAAGCTAAAACTAACAAGCATAAATATTACATAAAAATCATTATAGGGTTTAAGCAAACAGAAAATATAATTCTCTATACTATCTTTTCTTTGTTCGTCAGAAAAGCCCCTCACTTCTTACACGAAAACACGCAAAACCTCCAAAAAATAATGGTATGTGTACCAAAAAAAATTCAACCGCGGCGCTATTGTGGGAGACCTCCACCATTGAATCGTTCGTCAAAAGCCCCCCCCCCCCCTCGACAATATATTTCACATTACACGCACACTGACTCAAAGGACATTAGTTGCATGTAATAGAGACTATGTATGGGAAAGCATGTATTTTTCCGGGAAAAGTCGCCCCCCCCCCCTTGGAAAATAGACGTCCGACATAATATTAGTGAAGTGATGGCCGATGGCACAATTTTTTTTTTTTTAGAGAGGAGAGAGACGACATACTAATGAGAGAGGAGTAGAGAGAGAGATGAGAAAATCCATCCCTTGCATTCGCAACGGCCTCAACGACTTGAGGATTATGACCCTTGATGTTCGAATACACTTATTTTACTTTTTGTGCTTGCTAGTTTTCACACCGAGACTGTGGCTCTTTGGGAGGAAAGGATGAGATTGTGTCTTTGGGGAGGAAAACTCTTTTCACGAATGAGATAGAGTTGTGCGGTGGGGAGGGCTGGGGAGGGGGAGGGAATTGTGGCTGTTCAGCATATATATGCTTGAAGGAAATCGCTCACTCGCGAGTGTGATTTGCAGGGATGAGCAAGGAAAAGAGGAGAGTTGAAAGGGGGTGGAGGTCGTGTTAGGACGTACCTACCAGGAGAGTCAGGACGTCGGGACCATAGAATCGGTCGTTAGGTTGCTGGCTCATCGCTCGACGGGGATGTTTGAACCCGGGACCTCTGCCTCAGAGTAAGCGCGCTTGGCGCTTGAGCCACACTGGCGGTAGCACTATTGAAATGTCATACTCAATGTTATTCCATAGAGTATATCGCTATGAAGGCTACATTATATTACTAGGTAAGAGCAAATGCGGTCCAGAACAGGCCGCCGAACACTTTTCGTAAGGAATCTAAATGAGCGCAGGATGGGGGCGAGGGGGAGGTTGAAGGGGTGAGCTTAAAGAGAGCTGATTATTTTTGCCAGCTGTTTTCTGCACAACTTGCAACTGTGAGAGGAGATAGTAGGTTAGTTAGCGGGCTGGAGGGATGGAGGGGGGGGGGGCCACACCGTCACAAGTAAGTAGGGGTTTCCCCCTCCCCAACACAGCCCCCACTCTATTATCACTTGCCTGTTCCGACACGAAGACCAACATAAAAATACGGTGAATGATAACATGGCATGTAATACATACAATTGAGGAAGTCCAATGATCAATCTTCAAATAAAATACGATATTTTTAAAAAACAATATAATTTTTGTTTCACAACACACACTTAAAACGTGACAGTTATTTTATATTCTGTGAAGCTGAAACTTGTTTATATTATGTGAATAGCTGGATCCGAATTTTTAATAGGCCTTTTTAGCACAGCAAACTCATTTATGTATCTAGGTGGGCGTGTTATTGTAAAGTTTTACCAGTTGTACTAAATAAGATGGCAATTACCGTAGACGAAGCTCATTATAATAATCATGAGAACGTGTCAATCGAGATGAATAAAAATCTATACTCCAGCAAGCACCACCGCAACACCAAAGGGTTCTGCGTAATTCCTAGTAGAGGTTAATCCTTCCCAACCGTACTATGCCTTTGTCACCAGGTTCTATATCAGCATAAATGCGGAACGCCTACCCTAATCATGAACGCACTTCAGCGAGTATAATCTTGGTACCTCGTAACTTTAATTATCCATCCACCCGGCAACAGAGGCGATGGATAGCTTTCTTACTTTTAAAATACAAGACAAAATGTATGTATTGTCTCATAGACAAGTCCACACAGGCTATTTGGGGAAGTACTAATATGTTGCAACATTTACACACCTTTATACATGAATTTTAAATCGTTATTTGTGCATTATTACAACTAGACTGCACTAAAGGCTACTTTGCCAAGAAAATGTGTGCTGTATGAAAAATGTCTAAATCCTTTGGAAGTACTGAGCAACGATGCTTTTAGCTTTAGCACACCCAAGTAAGAAAGATTCACGTTGCAACTACTATCAAAAAAGTAAAAAACCAAAAATGTTTGAATTTATATTGGAATGGGGGGGGGGGGGGGTTAGCCATGGGGACCGTCTGGCAACATGTTATTAGGATATAAAGCATAACAAAGCTAAAGATCACGCTACTAAATTCGCTTTAACACTTTCTTTCTGCCTCAAAGTACAATATTGAAAACACGTATTTACATCGCTTAAAATAAAGCTAACACGCTTAATCGATTTCGTTTTCCTGATTGCCTTTGCTGTTATCAGAGAAAATTAGGTTTTTTAGCCCTCTTAAGCTTGTTCGGACGATTGAGCACATTCTCTCGAAAATGGGGTTATAGCTGATAGTCTAACCAGACCCTTGCCACCCCATGGCAGGCAGGAAGCCCAGGAAGCAACCTAGGTATTATCAAGGACCAAGTGAAAAAAAACAATTAACACGTGTTGTCCTTGCCAAATCTGTATTCACCACACCTTCTTAACATTATTAAGATTACATGAACTGCTTTTATCTATGTTTGTGTAGCAATTCATTTTGTCTCATAATGTGCATTTAAGCATAAAATTTGCGTTTTATCTCTCACTATCGGACTGAGATAGATAGATCCGAACCCGGAAATGACTATTCAGATTCGAGAGTTTATAAAATTATATAAACCTTTCAAATGAAATTTATTTTAATATTTTCCATCCTCAAAAATACAAGTAGACTATCTAACTTAAGCTTATGTAGATAAATAGAAGATAAATCTATTGGTGGTAAGTAAATAAATACATGCACTTAGAGTCACTGGATGATTTACTACTTTCTAATCTTATCAATGCTGTTTGTATGCATCAACCAGCAGCATTAATTTAGGATTATTTATTCGATATGGGAGTATTGCGTGTATGTGACAAGTACAAGAGTCTACTTTTCAAGACTAGAAATGGTGCTGTGCCAATCACTTGATACTATCGAATATGTCTTACAAGCTAAAATGTCAGACAATTCATCTGAACCCTGTAATGGAGAATCTTAAATTTACCCCAAGCGGGACATTACTACTGTATGAGTTCGTTCGAGGCTCCTACCCTACCCTAACCCCCTAAACCAAACCGGTTTCCCCGCAAAGTGCGGGACATAGTTATGACCGGCTAATGGGTAAGAATATACTTTCACACCGTGTATATCAACAATGGAAAATATTTTTTTGGTCTGGCTTAAATTTCACTGCGATACAGTTGTATGAAAATCAATCAAGAAATGATGAAATCCATCTCCTCCGTGCACCATGCACTGTGTTATTCCCATAGTTACTCATTACTTCCTTTCCGCATGCAGCAGTTATCTTAAATAAGTGTTGTTATCAAAGTCTGAACATCTTGTATCCTCTCTGTGCATTTTACCACTGCAAATTCCAGGCTAAATGTACTCGCATTGAAAATCTTCATATTAGTATTCGAAATATCATACTAAACACATAGATATAGGGCTTAGTACCAATCTACCCTTAGAAACCCATCTAATCTACCCTTTAAAACCCATTAAACAGTCTGTCATAAAACTATGCAAAAATTTACACTAAAACGTTCAAAACTATACATCCCGTAATAATACACTTCCTCTGTATTCAGTATATATTTTGACTGAACCACGTATCTATAATTTTTTTTTAAAGTGTATGCAAGAAAAGATAGATAAAAGTCAGTAATGGCTAATATTTTTCAGGTCAGAATGGACATAAATATCGCAATGTTTCTTATGGAACATTTTTGCCGTTTGCTCCAATAGCTTAAAAACAATCGAAATTTTCCCCTGGTCATTATAAAATACGCAATTGTTTTTCTTTTACTCGATAAGTTCATAGCTAATCACTCATCAGCCTCTTTAGAGCGTCTGAACATCCTTTTAAGACTACTTCACCCTCGAAAACACTATAGTTAGTTACCTATGAGCCATGTCACTACAATGAGCGCTCGGGCACGCTGCATCGTCATCCATCGGTTGTACTGGAGGCCATGGACGATGTACAGGTAGCGGTCAACAGACAGTAAGCCCACGCTCCACACTGAAGCTAAGGTACTGGACACGATCATGCCTGCAAGGAACACATCCACATCAGTCCACAATTAAGTCAGCAAGTTAGACAAAATGAAACAACAAAATGTGTGCAAAGCTATAACAATATCTCGGTTACAATTAGCAACAAGAGCTACAAAAGCACAAAAAATAGAGAACAAATGTTTTGTGTAATTGAAAGTGATCCTTAGCATTCAAATAGTTAGCCTCAGACTTAAGGTTAAAGGTACAATAAGTGTTGCAAATAAGCTGATGAATAAAGCAGATAAACACAACAATTACATTTTGATGACATGTTACACGATATATTATAGTAAACAATTAGTTTAACGGTATGTCTAGCCTTGATTTCACCCATCTAGAATTTGGATCAATTATAAATGAAGTTTCGAATGACGGAAATGATACAAGACTGTAAATTCACCCACAGTAACGTACCTAGCTGTATAGCGCACGTGGTATCCCCGCGGTGCTGCTTGGGATAGAACTGGCCGAAGAGGACAGCAAAACCTGGAAGATATTACGTTGTCATGGTTAGCATTCGCACAGATACGTGGACTAGTCAAAAAACCGTTGTCCCTGTGTAGACTGTAGTGTATGATTTTGATACACAACTTTTGGTACATTCTTGCATGTTGCATAATTTAATTTCTACCCTATGCAAGTCTACAAACTGATTTGTAAATATCAATATAACAATACATAATTTGTCAAAAAGACAATGAAAAATAATTAAATAAAGAACAATAAAATATAGTCATGCAGAGTAAAGTTTTTCCAACACCACAACAGCTCCGCTCCGGCCGATAATGAGGTCAGGTTGACTTGTAGGCAGGTTCATCAAAACACACTTCTTCCAGTGATGGTCGAAAAAAGTGGTAGTGCGGCCCAATGATATTTAGATTGCCAGTCTCCAATACGGCCGCACAGGCGCGAGCATAGCAAGTTGAAGCGTCAATCTGCCCGATACAAGATGGCGATTTGCCGTTACAATTTATGCTTTACATTATGTTTTAATGCCATTTAGTATTTTTCTGGATTGTTTGATATGGTTTAAGCTTGTGCAGCATGGTAATGCAATAACAGAAACAATAAGAAGTTATTGCATAAGGGAATTAAGTAATCATTGGTGTTAAAGGCTAATATGCTCACCTGTCAACCTGACAGCTATCTTGAAAAATATTTGGGCTATAAATCGTTCCCATTTATTTTAACATATGCAAACTTCCCTATTCAAGATGGCTGCAAATTTGTCTCGGAAGTGGATCATGACTGGGGATCCAGCTTACTACAGATATTAAAAATCATTGGTGCGGCCCATGTCATACTCACTCATTGGGAAGACGTGTTCTTAACGCACCCGTACCAAACGTACTGCGGTCACTGAAGGTTTTATCCCTCTGTTTTTGCCTGTAGTCGCCTTTTAACAATCAATGTCGATCGGTTATTGTTCCACGAGTTAGTACAGGATTCCCAAGCGGCCTAGTGCTCTCGACTAATTGCATAATAATATAATAATAATTTTATTCACCTTGACTGGTACATTGCACAAGTATAACTCTTAATGGAGAAAGTGAATAGCCTAGCCTATGGTTAAGAATAATACATACATTGTTAACTTATAAAATTATACATAAAAATATACATTTCATAATATCTTCCCTTCTATTTCTATACATAATAGGTACTTATTTTTGTCTTGAATTGCATTATTTTCAATTATATTCATGTTCATACGTACAAGTGTCAGGAATGTGAAGGAAAGTTTTTAGATATCTTAACACCTATAGTAGGCTAGATACGCAGTCTCCAATACCTCCGCACAGGCGCGAGTGTACCAAATTGAAGCGTCAATCTCACCCATTCAAGATGGCGGTTTGGCGTTTTAATTTATGCTTTTTCAAAAGCAATAAAGTACTTTACTGGATTGTTTGATATGGTTTTAGCTTGTGCAGCATGGTATTGAACAAACAGAAACAATGCAAAGTATTGCATAAGGGAATTTAGTAATCATTTGGTTTGAAAGTCTGATATGCTCACCTGCCAAACTGGCGGCCATCTTTAAAAATATTTATTCGATTAATCGCTCCCATCTAATTAACATGCAAACTCACCTATTCAAGATGGCTTTCTAATTGTACCGGAAGTGGACCGCTGACTGCTAGTCTAGCCAATTATATGGGATGTCTATGACTAATTGTCGATCGACTGCGACAACTTAGCAAATAGAACCTCAAAGCTTACATTAAATTGTTTCTGTGCCTCATTGGCAAGCTAAAATGATGAGACCATCACCCCTTAACAACTAAGTACTAATCGAGAATTGATGAGTTCAAAAAACTCGTTACTTTTTTCCTGTTGGTACTAAATCTTAATATGGAAAGTATGTGCAAATTTTTGGTTATCCTTTTAGATTTGTTTATATAATGTTCTTTTCGTTACCTGTAACACATTTTCCATGGCCGCCATGTTCCCCAGGAAGAGATAAGTCGTCGAGTTGTGGACGCGCGAGCGAAGCAAGATGAGCGCCACACTGACGACGACTGTCAGGTTGAAGACCAGGATGAGTGAGCCCAGCAGAGGGATCAGTACGTCGTACAGCAGGAGGCTCGTCTGTAACGATAACCATGGTTTGCATTACATCGCTTGGTACTACTACTATCGTCGAGTCACCCATGTTGGTTGCTTCTTCAAGACGCAACTCGATGTGAAAGTAGACATAATATATTTTCATTCAATATTAGGAGAAAGATATCGTTTTGTGGTTTTGCAGTTTCGAAGAGAACTCGCGACGGTTAACATCATTATATGTTCTCACGTCTAGTCAATTCGTTATTGATGTACGAAGAATCTTTCTTTGTTTGTAAATAATTCAAAGAATCAAGGCCGGGTTAGCGTATCTGCTTCCAATGCAGAAGGTCCAGGGTTCGATTCTGTCGGAGTTTGTAAACGGTGACTTTTGAGACGTCCTTGCAACGAAGCACCTAATAAATTCAGAGTTGTTCTGAATGGGCCCTTTGTTGATTCTGGCGTTGATCCGCGGGTGTTCGCACTGTTCATACCAATGATTACTATATTATTTCTATTAAAAAGTATCGATCTTTAGTTGGTTATCGACTCACTCGTCGATTGCGTCGGGGACTATAGGGTTGGCTTGGTTGCTTTGATTTACTGTCCCCCACTGGGAAAATCAGTTATATAACTGAGTGGTAGACTCTAAATACAATTTATTTATTTATTTATTTATTTTTTTATTTATTTTTATTTATTTATTTATTTATTTATTTATTTATTTATTTATTTATTTTTATTTATTTATTTATTTATTTATTTATTTATTTCTCTTTTTTTAAACTTTTTATAGCCATCACCTCGGCTGTTCCATATAAATAATATATTGTATTTTTGCGAGTATCGTCCCGGTTCTTTCCCATGACATCACCGACGCACCACTCACTCAAGAGTAAGACAAATAATTTTTAATACACATCCAGAAATTTAAACGAATATCCCTACGGGAGTGTTTCCCGAAAAATGAAAGTAAAGGGGATAAAAAACAAGTAATATTGTTTGGAGAGTGAGCTCACTGACCTTAGCATGGCGGACTCCAGTGAGGTTCAGGGAATGGTGCACTGTACTCAGACTTAGGACTGAAACCGGAGTCGAACTAGCGTCCGTGGACCAGTTGTACCACGCCTCGTTTTCATCCATGTCGACGACTTCCTGAAAGAACCACTCACAAGGAATAGTTCCTTGTTATACAATTATTATTTATGAAAATCATTATATGTATATCATATCTCACACAAATCTATCAAATCGCGGATGTGCCCATCTTCAGGTGAACTGGTTATGTTGCGGCTGGCTAGGACATAATCAGCAGCGTCGGAACCGAGGGGGCAGGGTGGTAGCTTGCCCCCCTGAGCTTACGGAGGGGGGGGGGGGAGAAAGTATCTTCTCCCCTCCCCCGCCCCTAGAAAAATGACGTAATAACCATAAAAGCATAAACCAACAAGCATAAATATTACATTATCAAGTCATCTAGGTTTAAGCAAAAAAATATAATTCTTCTATACTATCTTTTCTTTTTTTCGTTCAGAAAAGCCCCTTGACTTCTTCGAAAACACGAAAACCACTTCAAAAATAAGTATTTTTCAAAAAATCACCTGCGGCGCTATTGTGGGAGACCTCCCCCATTGAATCGTTCGTCAAAGCCCCCCCCCCCCCTCGAAATATATTTCACATTACGTCACTGACTCAAGGACATTAGTTGCATGTTATATAACTATGTATGGAAGCATGTATTTTTCCGGGAAAGTTCGCCCCCCCCCCCCCCTGGAAAAATAGACGTCCGACATAATATTGTGAAGTGATGGCCGATGGCTATTTTTTTTTAGAGAGAGAGAGAGAGAGAGAGAGAGAAGAGAGAGAGAACCCAACCCCTTGCATTCGCATAACGACTGAGTTGACCTTATGCCCCTTATGTCGAATAATACACTTATTTTACTTTTGTGCATGCTATGTTTTCACACCGAGCCTGTGGCTCTTTTGAAAAGGATGAGATTGTGCCCTTTGGGAGGAAACTCTTTTTCACGAAGAGATTGAGTTGTGGTGTTGGGGAGGGCTGGGGAAGGGGAGGGAATTGTGGCTGTTCCTTTTGCTGAGGAAATCGCTCACTCGCGAGTGTGCTTTGCATGGGATGAGCAAGAAAAGAGAGAAGATTGAAAGGGGTGGAGGTAGTGTTGGACGTTACCTACCGGAGAGTCAGGACGTCGGGAATCGGCCCGTTTCCAGGTTGCTGGTCTCGACGGGATTTTAAACCCCGGGGACCTCCCGAATCAGAGTAGCGCGTTTGGGCGCTTGAGCCACACTGTCGGTAGTTACTATTGAAATGTCATACTTCAATGTTATTCCACAAAACTATATCGCTATTGAAGGCTACATTCAATTACTAGGTAATAGCAAATTTACGTTCCAGAACAGGCCCGAACACTTTTTCGAATGAGCGCAGGATGGGGGACGATGGGGGAGGTGAGGGGTGAGTTAAATGATGAGCTGATGATTTTTGCATGGTTTTCTGCACAACTTGCAACTAGTGTTCTAGTTTAGCCGGCTGGAGATGGAGGAGGGGGGGTCACACCGTCACAGGAAGAAGTAAGGGGGATTTCCCCCTCCCCCCCCCACTCTTCTCACGTGCCTGTTCCAGAACGAAGAAAAATATAAAATACGTGAATGATAACATGGTGTAATACATACAATGTGGGCCAATGATCAATCTTCAAATAAATACGATATTTATAAAACAATATATTTTTGTTTTAATCATTTAAAACGTGACAGTTTATTTTATATTCTGTGAAGCTGAAACTTTGTTTGTTATGTGAATAGCTGGAACCGAATTTTTAATAGGGCCTTTTGTAGTCGCAACTCATTAGTATTATTGGGTGTGTTATTTAAAATTTTACCATGTACTAAATAAGAATGGCAATACTTGACGAAGCTCATTTTAATAATCATGAACGTGTCAATCGGTGAATAAAATTATCTATACTCCAGCCAAGCACCACCGCAAACCACAAACGGGTCTGGTAATTCCAAGTAGAGGTTAATCCTTCCCTCCGTACTTGCCTTGTCACCAGGTTCTTATCAAGCATAATGCGGAAACGCCTACCCTAATCATGAACGCGACTCAGCGAGTATAATCTTGGTGCTCGTAACATTGCTGTATAGACTTAATATCCATCAGGCAACAGAGGCGTGGATAGCTTTCTTACTTTTAAAACAAGAAAAAATGTATTTTGTCTCATAGACGTCCACCCCAGGCTAAGGGGGAAGTACTAATTTTTTTCAACATTTACCACCTTTAAAACATAAAATTTTAAACGTTTTTGTGCATATTACAACAGTGCACAAAAGCTACTTTGCAAAAAAATGTGTGCTGAAAAATTCTAAACCCTTTGGATCTGAGAAACGATGCTTTTAGCTTTACACACCCAAGTAAAAAGTTACGTTGAAACTACTATAAAAAAAGTAAAAACCAAAAATTTTAAATTTTTATATTAAAGGGGGGGGGGGGGGGGTTAAGCCTTTGGACTCGGGGGAAACATGTTTTTTTAGGAAAAAGCATAACAAAGCTAAGTCACGACTAAATTTCGTTTTTAACCAAAAACCCTTTCCTTTCTCCCTAAAGTAATATTAAAAACACGTTTTTTACATCCCCTTAAAGCTAAACGCTATCGATTTCTTTTTCCTGATTCCTTTGCGTTATCAGGGGAAAATTTTTTTTTTAGCCCTCTTAAGCTTGTTCGGACGATTGAGCACATTCTCTCGAAAATGGGGTTATAGCTGATAGTCTAATCCAGGATCCCCAACGAGTTGTATGTTTTTAATTAGCCACAAATCCTAGTACACGATATCACGACGCGTGATAATCGACAGAGGTGTAGGTAATGCGTGACGCGAGAGACCGGTTCGTGACGTCACGGGCTCAAATCTGCACGTCACCGGCGATCTTCAATGAATGTTTGACCGAAGATTGAACCTCAGCCAATATTCAAACCACGCGGAATTAAAGTTTTAGTCGTTATGGGGAATCCCTATACCTAAATATGATTTTTGGAGAATGCAGTAACGACGTCTGAAAAGTTAGGATGAAAATGGGACTTAAATGGCCTATTATCCCAAACAATTATTTTTACAGCATAATCTATAGCAAATACTACACTAAAATGACCGCAAAAAATGATATCTTGTAAATTGTAACTGTGATTTTACACGAATTTTTAATTTTTAATATCCAGAAATTTGCGAAAATTGGTGTTTTGAGAAATTTCTTTAACCGGTTTTAACCTGTTTTTTTTTTGTTCCACATAGACACTAGAGCATCGTACCAATCTAAAATGCCCCTTTTAACTTCGTGTCTTAAAACTATGCACAATATCCTCTCAAACACCAAAAATTGCATTCCAAAACACCCTCTTTTTTGTAATCAGGAATTTCCATCAAAACGACTTGCCCAAATTTACAAAACAAAATATAGAGAATTTAGAGAAAAGACTGTAGAGTACGTCAATTATGGCCAATTTTTTGGGGGATCAAAATCCTCCAAGATCACGGGGCATAAAGATCGTCTCCATGTTATTATTTAATGGGAGATTTTTGCCGATGGGACCATATAGCTCGAAAAATACCAAGTTTGACAAAAAAAAAATCGGGTCATGGTGGACCCAAACAATTTTTCTGTTAATTGCTAAATTCATAACTAGTTAGCCTGAAAGATATATAGTTTTTTAGTTTAGCGGGTGAATACCCCTTTAATAAAAGAGCAGATTATTTTTTGGGACTTTTTTGACGGAACATAACCTCAGAATCAACGGTTATATATTTAACTTGACCGAATCAATCCAGCTATACACTGCTTTTCTACAACGGGAAACTGGTTGTCTATAGTTCTGGCGTTAAACGATTTTTTTTTATTAATCGGTACAAAATTTGAAATTGTACCGGCAGGCGAAATAAATCGTGCAACGCAAGAAACTATATAAAACCATAATTTAGCAATAAATCTAGAATGAATAAATACTCAAATCAAATAACCGGAAAGGTTTTTGATTCAATTATGCACTTAATTATTTAAATTTCGAATTAAAAAACACATGCAATAATATTTTAATCTTGTATCATGCAGGTAATAGTTGATAGTTTTATCAAAACCACATTACTGTCTTTGCTTGATTGCTATATTTCCTATTAAAAATATCGATCTTTGGTTGGTTATCGCTCACTCGTCGATTGCGTCGGGGCCTACAGGGTAGGCTCAGTCGCTTTGATTTACTGTCCCCCACTGAAAATCAGTTATATAACTGAGTGGGTAGACTTTTAAATCCAATTTATTTATTTATTTATTTAATCACTGTTTTGATATTTTGAAGCGTTCCTAAGATACGGCTACAAATGTTAATTTCGTGTGGTTTTAATATTTAAAGGTATTTCCCCTTAAATTCTCTTCACAGTTACCTAACACCCTAATAACCTAGTTAGCCCCTGAAGAGGGTCACACCATATAAGATAATGTGTATATACCCTACAGTGGGCACCTTTACGAAAAAATTATTTTTTCATAACGACTAATTATTTATTCACAATTATTGCAATGCACACATGAAACATTGCAAAGTGCATAGCCCCGAACACAAATGTGTTTGAAAACACCGTTAACAAAAATATGGGTGTGTTTGTGTGAACGTACACTTAAGTGTGAATATAATGAGTAGGTGTGTGTGTTACTGCTTTGCTATGGTTTGTTCAATATTTACCTGGCTGCAGTCAGTTCGCCTGGCGCTGGAGAAGACTGATCGTCGAGAGAAGACGACTGTGAGGTTGTGAGCAAAGTGAGTGTGATGTGATGCACATGAATGATGGAACAAGAGTGTGAAGTACCTAACCTATCGCTGCACGAGATAAGAAGTTGGTGTACACCTCCCCCCCACCACATCCTCTTACTCGTCACTTCTGGATAACCCATCATATCCCTTCCGCTTGTGTGTGAGATGCATGGTCAAGGCCGCACACGGATACGGACACGGACACGGACACGGACACGGACACGGACACGGACACGGACACGGACACGGACACGGACACGGACACGGACACGGACGCGGACACGGACACGGACACGGACACGGACACGGACACGGACACGGACACGGACACGATGTAGGTATAGTAAGGTTGATAAATCACAGCGTGTTGTTTTGTTTGCTTAGTTTCTGCTTGCTTACAAGCTTGTTTGCACGATAAATTATTTGTAACCTAGATGACTTGAGTGCTTCATCGATCGCTTGAACAATTTTTCTCACGTATGCGATTGTGCAATTAAAGAGCGTCGTTGGGATAATGCAGCTTTAATTTTATCATAAGGTGTGTCACTTGTCGAAAGTAAAGTGGCTTTGAAAGGTAAATGGAATAGAGCAGCGAATGAAAAAAGGACCATGTGAACTTGCATACATTTAGTTCTCTATATGGTGGGGACATATCGGCCAATGCATATCACTGTACTAGATGAGTGAGTTGTGTGCACCAATACACCAATGCAGAAACATGTAAAATAAAAGATTTGTATTCACTCATATCGATAAGAATATATATGTCCAAAATAACACCTTTGAGATTATGAGATATACTGAGATGAAGCCTTCTCACAATAATAATGAAAATGTCAGCATTAAATTGGCATCTAAAAGCTTTTTCCTTGTTTGAAATTTAGATGATGTCATTGTCATGGCTACAAAATACCATGCCCAATATGCCCATGCCCAGGGCATGTCAAAATAGTGGGTAGGCCGGCTAATTATTTTCTCAGATACCACAGACAATTTAGTTTTTTTGCTTTTTCATCGCCAATATTATTTAAGTAACAATATAGCAATGGTTGGTGTATTCAACAGTATACTTATAAGACGAGGGAGCACATGCGACTGAGTCTTACAATTCAAGTCAAACGGCACTTCCTCTGTGAGTATGTGTGAACGCTAAAAATCAGCCGAATCGCTGAACCGATTGCGCTGAAATTTTAAAAAGATATCTGGTACGAGTTAACTAAGAACTCAAGAAAATCAGAAAAATTCGTTGAGATTTAACCCACAAGAAATAAGAAATAAACAATAGGCTGAAAATTAGTAACATTTAATCTAGCGACAATGGTTTGTCTTTGAAGATTTTTTTTATCAAATCATGTTTTGAATGTCAGGCGGTGAATGCATTGAAGTGACCAAGTTGTACCGTCGAATCTTGCACGCTCAAGGTTCCCCAGAATTCCGCTGGGAGATTGAGTAAACTTTGCAATTTTTACACGTATTTCGTACTGGCTATGTTTTGCATAGCATTGTATGCATTTCAAAACATGTTCTATAATTTATTCAACAATCCAGAAATCAAGAAATCTATCGCGACCGTTGTTTGAACCGGGGTCTACAACATTCCGGGTATAAAGGCGCCTTAGCCAACTAGACTAGGAAAACGCCAAAGTCGTTGTCAGACAAGTGAGCGAGTCATGTGTGGAGTAGCCTGGAACATTCGCATTTAAGTTTTTGATATTTAAGGTATAAATGATTATAGGGTTTTGAGTTTAGTTGGTATAAGGGCGCGTCAATTGTAAGGCCATAATGCGCCACTCTAGCCTATGATAGGCTAGGGAGGAAAGACCCATGCTGGATACAGCCTTAGGTAGGGGGAGGAAATGGAATGTTACCGGATACTTAACACATGACTCCCTCACTCGTCTAACAACGACTTTGGCATTTTCCTAGTTTGTACAACATTTATTTCACAAATGCTATTTTCAAGTATCTCTATAGATATGATACGAAATAAATAGATCAGAAATCAACACACATGTCCATTGATTGAGCCAAGATTGTATGAAATCTAAGAAATTGCGTCACATTAGCAGAGCAATGATAAACGTTTTACTGTATGCCTTTTATGAGTATTCATGAAACTATAACTTATTTTCACTTTTTCAAATAATGAAGAATCAATATATTCAACAGAGTTACCTAACAATCACAAGTAATTGGTTGTATACTTACATGATGATTGACGACATAGTTCGTAGCAAAATGCCACGATAAAATGTATCACCAATATCATTATTGATGGTAAAAAGCGATCTTGTTACATATCCATCAGATACCATGTCACATAAGCACACAATCTAAACAGCCTAGACAAACATCTATCAGTAACCCACACGACCAATCTCATTTAGTCTGGGCGTGTGTCGTTATCCACGTGTCTATAGAAACATGAGCATCTTGTTTATAAACAAATCCGTACCCAGCGGTGCCGATCGGGCGTGTCTGTTTGCGCTATGCCCAGGGGAGCGGCGAGCGCTGCCCCCTGGTAGCTAGTGGCGGTACTAAGCGACATGTGGGCGCCTGAGGTCGAGCGTCAGTGGAGTCGAGCAGAGCGCAACTAGCGGACGTTTTCTGCGTCAGTAGAGGAGGTGGTGCTGAAAGATTAAGGTAAGATGATGATTATGATGTTTATGGATGTTCCACGCTAACTTGTCGTCAGCTGACGTATAAAAACTTTTGACCACGCCGGTTTGTCGTTAATCGTAGATGTCAATTAATATAAAAATTAAAGCGACAATATTATTCAAGTTCTTGCCCCCGTGTACGTAGATAGCGTCTTTAGCTCATAATGCCGTTCAGGGTGGCAGATACGATTAGGGCGCTGGTCCAAAGCGTATGGCTCTACAGAACGTGGGTTCGAATCCCACATGGATGGGTTTTATGTAATCGTCCTTCACCACTCATCGTCTCGAATAGACTTAGAACCCTTAGTGAATTAATAGAGACGTTAAGCATGAAAATTTATCTTCTTATCACATTATCAACTCATCAAGGTTGTCAAATGAAAGTGAAAGTATGGCGATTATTATAATACTTAGCCTCGCCTATTCGACCATTCTCGAAGCTCTAGAATATTGTATGCGTTTAGTTCCATTTTACTCCAATATTGACTATATAAATTAAGTGTTAATATTGATTTACGTCTTTTATAAATGATTAACGAAGTTTTTGAAACAACTATAGTGTACAAAATGTTTTGTAGATGGGTAGAACGTTGCGATTTTGTGTGATTACAAATCATTATCGAATATATTTTTGCACTATGAAAATTTTGTAAGTAGAGTAAACCAACTTCATTTGGCCCTTTCGAGAACAACATTAAATTAACTTTTTCTTCATAAATCTGTAATTTTATGTAAATACCATATTTATAATTAACTATTCCCTAAAAATGTATGGTGAATGGTGATATTTAATGGCGAATTGCAGATTGTATCGTATTTTAAACACTGTTGCCGTATACTATTCGCCTAGGACTAGGTCATTTGTGTAATTTGTTTGTGTGCAAAACAAAATTAATGTCAGAAAAGATCAATGGTGCGGCCGAAACGTATCTCATCCAATTGAAGTCAAGGAGCGAACTCAGCTGGTCATCA
Organism: Sweltsa coloradensis; assembly: GCA_024449915.1. Taxonomy (NCBI): domain Eukaryota; kingdom Metazoa; phylum Arthropoda; class Insecta; order Plecoptera; family Chloroperlidae; genus Sweltsa; species Sweltsa coloradensis. The sequence continues at coordinate 56,901 of JAMZAV010001410.1, forward strand.
TGTTTTGTTCATTTACTGGAGATAAGTTGTTCAAGATGAATATACTGTCTTGACTGGGACAGAAATAGCGTGGGCAGAGTGGCGGCGGCGGGGGGGGGGGGGGGGGGGTGGCAAGTGAAGAGCAACCACATCCAGCAACGAAATCTAGTTCTGCGTTTACGACGTTCATAAATGAAAATTATTATTATCGTCATTACATAGTCTGAAAAAAAAGAAAATCAGAAATTAGAATTTGTGTTTTTTTATTTTTTTATTGTTATACTTTTCTATCACAATCATTATAATTTTACAATTAACTGTCAATACAAGAAAAAAAATGTTCTGATTGCTAATACATTCGATGTTTATAGTACCCAGCATGTATTTTACAAAAAATTATTTTCTTTTTAAGAAGACAACAAAATTAATTAAATCCAATATGTTCAACTTTTTTTAAACTAATAAGTTTATTTATTTATGCATGAATTATTAGTCACAAATAGCACACCATAAAATAAAGAATAATAAAAATGTAATCATTTTGTATAAAACAAAAATAAACAACCCATTCCACTAAAGTTACGATTATTTCCAATTTTAGCTTCCATTCATGTTTCAACTCTAGACTGGAGCAGCAAGAGTTTTAAAAGCAAAATCAGTTCGCACATTCAAGTTGGTCTCTCATCGCTCATATCTCTCTTGTTGAGCTAGGCTCAGGCTCAGAGAGTGCAGGTCAGCTCAGATCATCAGGGTAAGAGCTTTGTATTTATAGACCCCGTCTTGCGAGTATTTCAAGGCGCCTATAAAGTGTAATTGCTTGTGTGTTGTCAGGACTCAGGAGAATACTACTACTACTAGCGCCGCGCCATGATTGTTGACGTGGCGGCTTCAAGAACTACGCAAGATGAGTGTCGGGCACAGGCGAGGGCTGAAAGAAACGACAGCCTACCAGAAGGTATAGCACACTTTGATTTTTGGCCCTTCCCTTTAAAATATGCTAATTACGCAATTAATTATTATTTGATTTTATTGTTTCATAAAAGGATTATTCAAATAATGTTTTTCCCGAGTGCATTACACCCTGGGCAGGTTTCCCACGAAAAGTGATATAATTAATTAATTAATTAATTAATTAATTAATTAATTAAGAATTGATAAATACATTATAAGATTGCTAAGGATGGAAATCAAATCCGAGACTACCTGAAAATGATATTGTTCAGAATGAGACAAAACAATCGGTATTAATTTTAATTATTCTATTGGACTACACAAAGCCAAGCGATTTTTGTCCACATACCAACGAACACACTATACCCTGTTATGAGCCATTCATAGCTGGTAAACAAAGCTATTTCGGCTGTTGACAAGAGAGAGATTGTCTCTGGTTTCAAATCTTATCATATCGGGTTTCAAACGCTGGACTTTACGTTCATATTAGTTCGTGGTTTATCCCTATCTGCAGTACGGTCTCTCGTTGGCATATGTACAATGCACTTTTATGAAGTGATTTTAACATTGAGAACTCGTTGTAAAACAGTCACAACGATTGAAGTTCATCGTAATTGTAGCACGTGAGACTAATTCGGAGCTAGCTACCCCAAAAGTTCCTTAGTCAAAACACAAAATAACTAAAATAGACATTGGACATTTCCCACAATTATCATAACACCCTTAAGTTAGAAGTTTCTGTCTGAAAAGTAGGCTAAGTTGTAGGTAACATTATGTAAAATTAAAACGTCGAAATCATGTCAAGACGAAAGTAAGAAATAATATTTGATAAGGATCATTTTAATATTAATTAGAAAATAAAAAGTAAATTTTATGACATTTTATACATTGCGTCAAGGTTTGCTAAATTAGCTAGCGTATCTTCGGGGAGGTAGTTTAATGGAATCCAAATCCACAGTGATCACATTATAAAAAGTGATTTATTATTCATAGACAGTTAATTAAAAAACTAAAAATGTTGTTTGAAACAACATTTAAGTGTTGACAACGAAATGATGAAAAGAATATTTGGATTTTTATATTTGGATTATTATATTAGTTTTGAACAAGGTCCACTGAATCGCACAGCGACATTTCGCGGACGTTGAGTGGCGAGCGCGTGGAGATTCAGATGACCTTATTTGAGAGAACTTAAAGTGTTTTGTTGATTGAAATTCCAAATTGCCCAAAAGTCCTCTTTAGTATTATATTATCGTGCAAAAGCAGTTGTTTTATGTTTTTTCTTGTAATTATATTAATACTAGTTTGAACTGTCATGGTTAGCTTAACTGTGTTGATAAGGTAGCATACATAGGTACCATTATTATTCTAAATCATTATGGTAGACTATCAGTATTATACATACTGCATTGTTATTATATTACAATTCACAATTCCCATGATAATCATTGGATGAGCGAAGCAAAGATTCCATTTCACTACACTGGAGAAAAAAAAATCCGGAATGTTTTTTTGTTGTTGTATTTTTGTATGTTTGTTAACACGATTCCGGCTAAACCAATACTCCAAATTGCGATGAAATTTTTCAGGAGGCTTTCGAAATCTCTGAACTTTGAACTGCCTCGTTTTTGAGCGCAATCGAAAAATTATTTCTCATGAAAATCGCAATTCTCGTTTTGTTCGATTTATATTCTTCGACTGACGACCTACATGCTTTATTCGATTGTAATGATTTTTTCACAGAACATTAATTTTATGAATTCATATATTCGTGTGAAATTTTAGTGCAATCGAAAACTTATTTCTTATGAAAATCGCAATTTTACGATTTTTTCGATTTTTTCAAACTTTCTTCGACTTATAACACCTACATGCTTTATCCGATTGTAATGATTTTTTCATAGAACCTTAATTTTTATGAAATAATATATTCGTGTGAAATTTGAGTGCAATCCCAAATTATTTATCCTGAAAATTGCAATTTTCTGCTTTTTTAATTTTTTCAAAATTGTCTTCGACATATAACACCTTTATGCTTCATCCGATTGTAATGATTTTTCACCGAACCTTAATTTTATGAATAAGTTTATTCGTGTGAAATTTTAGGTAAATTAAAGAATAATTTTTAACGTGTATCTTAATTTTACGTTAAAAAAGTTAAAATTACATCAAGCAGGCGGTGACTTAACCAAAGAACATCCAAAGAAACTCGTGCGTCATATGGGTCGAATTTTTTATTGTTGTCTCCAATATCGCTTTTTCTTTGGTAGCTTCGCAAACGCTTTTTCAGGCGCGTTGTTGGATGAGCGTAATTGGTGCATTGAGCTGCCATGTGTTATGTAGAAAATAATTACGTTTTCCCATTGCTATGGCCTGCGAGACACGCTTAGTAATATTGCTTTAATTTTTACGACGACGACATGAGGATCAGGGGCGTACATTACATTACACAATACATTACAATCGAATAAAGAATGTGCGTGCTATAAATAAGTCGAAAAGTTTTTTTTAACCAAAAATAGGGTAAAATTGCGATTTTCATGAGAAATAATTTTTCGATTGCGTTCAAATTTCACATCAATGTTATATTAATTCACAAAATTTAGGTTCTGTGGAAAAATTCTCACAATCTAAAAAAGGATGTAGGTGTTATAAGTCAAGGAAATTTTTGAAAACGAAAAAAGCGTAAAATTGCCATTTTCATGAGAAATAATTTTTCGATAGCACTCAAATTTCACACAAATATATATTAATTCATAAAATTAAGGTTCTGTGAAAAAATCACTACAATCGGATAAAGCATGTAGGTGTTATTAGTCGAAGAATTTTGTAAGAATTTTTAAAAATCGAAAAAAAATCGTAAAATTGCGGTTTTTTGTGTGGAAAAATTTCCGATTGCGTACTCCAAAAACGTGGCAGTTCTAATTCAGAATTTCGAAGGTCTCCATAATATTTTCATTGCATTGGGATATCGGTTTAGGCCGGAATCATGTTAACAAACACCAAAAAATACGAAAGAAAGAAAAAAAAAAAAAATAAACATCCGGATTTTTTTCTCCAGTGTAGTGAAATGGAATCTCGCTTCGCTCGCTCCTCAACTATAATAGTGGACACCAGTAGCGAGATGGTTAAAAATAAAACGATAATATAAAAAAAAATCGCCCGAACAGGGGATCGAACCCTGGACCCTTAGGTTAAAAGCCTAATGCTCTACCTCTGAGCTATCCGGGCTCATATACGTTGGAGATGCAGCATAAGTACTGACTCAGTCCACTTACATTGACTCACATTACATTTCCTATACCATATTATTGAGTTCTATTTATTTACTACACATATTTTCTGCTTTCTGCCGTTAACCTCAAACAAATTACAGTATTTGGCTTACAAACCAAGTCCGATGCCAACGAATTTTATACTCATGGTACCACCTTTGACACTTAGAAACTATTTGGAGAAAATCGCTATTAATTCGTTGGGTTAATTATGAATCGTTGGTTTTTATATCAAGGGTTAAACATTTGTTTACTTCCAGACACTATTGATGGTCAGACTTTTTAAACTATTTAAAAATACATCTAACAATCGGTTTTTTGTTACACATCTGTGTTACAATGACGCCTACCGATGACATGTTTTTTAATCGAAAAATAAAATTTCAGGTTAAGCATTCAAGCTGTATTCAAGGTATACTTAAGTTCACAACTAGGAAGCTTCGCAAACGCTTTTTCAGGCGCGTTATTGGATGAGCGTAATTGGAAAATTGCGATTTTCATGAGAAATAATTTTTCGATTGCGCTCAAATTTCACATTAATATATAAATAAATTTAAGGTTCTCTAAAAACATCATAACAATCGGATAAAGCATGTGATATTACAAGTCGAAGAATGTTTTTAAAAATCGAAAAAAATCGTAAAATTTCGATTTTCATGAGAAATAATTTTTCGATTACACTAAAAATTAAAAAACCTAAACGCTAAAAAAAAACGTAATAATACCGTCGTCCGACCGTCGTCAGAAATCACAACACAATGGTAACATAATAACCTATAATGTATTTATTGTATTAAGGGATTGGCGGTAATGCATGTATTGATTGGCCTGGGCTCTGCTAATAGTTAATAAATACATTGTCTTGAATCAACAAACGAAATATTGCGTATATATTTGAAGTTATATGTAGTTTGTTTACGTCGCTTGCAATCAGCTGGTAGCAGTGTGGTCGGCCATCTTCAAAGCTTACGCGAGTAGCTCCGAGTTCCGACGTGGGTTGAAATTCCAACTAGCGTTGCAACTCCGTGCGTTCACACTACAAAAGTTACCCACGTTATTCGGCCAACCCGCGTTAGAAAGCGAGTAATAAAAACGGGGTCTCAGGGGCGCGTCAACCGGGTAGGTCATTTCGCATTTCACATTTCGCATTCGAACACATGGCAGCTCAATGCACCATTTACGCTCATCCAACAACGCGCCTGAAAAAGCGTTTGCGAAGCTTCCTAGTTAAAGTAATGTTACTTGTTTATTCATGTCTTAGTACAAATAATAAATAACTTTTATAATTTATATTATTTATATCATGATTATATTTTCATATTGTAATACAATGCCCCCCCCCCCCCCTCAGGAGATCTATTTCCTTTAGTGGCTAAACACAAATGTATTCACAACATGTATATTCTATATTCAATAAAATATTCCATTTTCTATACTATTCTAGTAATCTGTTGTGTTATTCCATGCAGAGTGGCCGGGGGTGTACTGTGAAGCCATATGGGACGGGTTCATGTGTTGGCCGCGCACTCCGGCGGGCACGCTGGTAACTGCGCTGTGTCCAGAGCCAGAACAACAACAACAACAACAACCAACAACCACTAGATGTACGTATTGTAAAACAAATGTGTTGAATACCAACAACTGTATTACCCAGAAGGAATGTTCGTACCCTTACCAAATTTGCCATGTGTTGTCAGGTATCTAAATCTTCCAAATTATGAAAGGTTTCAATTTAATTTCTCGTTTTAAGTAGTAGCCAGCTCAATGTGTGTTTAATTCAAGATGGCGGCCATGGAGGAGGACGAAGTGGCCAGCAAGGTGTGTGGCGTGGACGGGTCCTGGTTCATACACGAGGAGTACGGGAATCCCTGGACCAACTACTCCCTGTGCTCGGCGCTCTTCCCAGTTGAGAATCTCACCACAGACACGCCCAATGACGTCACTGATCTGCCCGAGGAGAACGAGCTCTTCAAGGTTGCAATACTTATACTTATACCTATACTTATACTTATACTTATGCTTATGCTAATATTTATACTTATACATATGCATACATTTGTTTATTCTTTTACTTATGCTTATACTTATACCTGCGCTTATACTTTTTCTTGTATTTATTATTACACTTATACTTGTCTTAACACTAATACTTATGCATATACTTGCGCTTTTACTTCTTAAACTTATGCTCTTATACTAAGACCTGTACTTATGCCTGTACTTGTGCTTGTACTTGCGCTTCTACTTATACTTTAGCTTATGTTTACGCACTATGCCATTATACTTCTATACTTGTACTTGTGCGTGTGCTAATTAAACCTCAACGTTACCCACAATTTTACCACGGCAGTAATTTAACTCTTTATTACAAGGTTGTCAAACTTTTCATTTATCTAACCCTCACAATATTATTGATTTGCGAATATATTATTCATTGTAATTTATTTGCATTTCGGGTGAATACCTCACTGATTGAGTAGTTTACCACTGCTTGTAAAATATAAAAAAGTATGCTTTTCGATAAAATAATGAATCAGATATACAACAACAAGAAGCTCGACTAAATAACAAAATTTTCAAGTTTCCCTCTTTATCATACCCGGCACCTCCACCATTTCCAATTCTTTTCCCCTTATTTCTGTCCATGGGTTTGTCCGTCCGTCTGTGCGTGTGTCACGTTTAACATTAAAGGCAAAACACAATATCAACACTCGGAACCTTTACCAACAACCAGATTTGAATTATAATATTTTTAATATTTCTAGCGCAATTTTTACCCGGCACCTCCGCCAAACTCGAGTTTTGAACGTCGTAAAGAACGCATCAATTTATTTGTTAATTATTCTTTTTTGACGATCGATTGCTTCACTTCCTTTTTTAGGTTGTCTCAATAACTACTGTAGATTTTTTTAATGTGTGGAATCTGAGCACAGACGTTTTATAGAGTGTATTTATTTATTTGTGGCCACATCACAACAGGACACAATATCCCACAAGTGCAATTTCATAAACATCACATTACAATTCAAAACAAAACGCTACAATACAATATAAAATTAGTTAAATAAAGATGACTATAAAATAATATAAACATGAATGTATGTGAATGCCGTTGTATGTATATTCAACGATCAATAATTAATTAATCAAGAAAATAAATAACGTTGTAGCAAATGAAAAGTCACTTTGTTGCAGAATTGTCCACAAAAGTTATCAACTATAATAGCAAACTTCGTTACACCAAAAAAGTGTATGTTATATATAATATGAATAAATAAAGAATAAAAATAAAGAAACTTTCCGCATTGTGGGCCTAACATTAACCTATGCATCTCAAATATCACTCTCTATAAAGTGAGCTAGGAGCGATGACGCAAAATGCAATATATCCATCGAGATATAAAAAATAATTCATTGTTTGCAGAAGCTTCACAATATTATCAATACATTACCTATACCCTCCTTAAGGAGGGTCAAAACGCAATATCTTCCCTGCTATTTGACGAGGTTGTATTGTTGTAATTGTGTGTTGTTGTTTTTATCTCGGTGGACATATTGCATTTTGCGTCATCGCTTTGACCTGTTTAGTCGCAAAGCGATATTGATATCTACGTATTGTTCTCATGTTGGCAGCGCTGGGTCCCGGTAGTCAAAGCAGTTTCTCAGGTCGGTTACGGTGTCTCACTGATCACCCTCGTAGCGGCCATTTGTGTACTAGCGTTCAACAGGTGAGACAATTGTTTAAACTCTTTATACATATATTATCAATATGCACACTTAAAAGTATCAGAAATTATACACTTTTGTAATGCACATTTATGTTAAATTACGCATGCTTAAAGCATTAAAAATCTATTTCACGATTGATTTGTTTATAAATAAACTATTCACTAAGTGGAATTAATTATCAGAAATAAAGTCCAACAAATTGAATAAGGGTATCCCACTTACTTGGCAAGCAGCATGGATTGTATTCCGTATAGTTATTATATTTGAAATTATAGCGACAGTCAAAAAGATATATCCGACCTGGAATTAAACCTGCTGAGATCGTCAGCATCATGTACTGATTCTCATCATAATGGTCCCATCCTTAATTTTCGGATTGGTTAGTCAGGTAATACTTCCATAGGTGGAATTTTACAAATGGGAAATACTTACACTCCCGTATGTGGAATTGTTAATATGTAATACAAACTAGGAAACGCTCAGTTGGACGCGTTGATAAGCGAGCACGTACTATAGCTAGACCCACATTGCACATTTTTTTAAATTTTTAAAATTTACGACGTTTGCGTTTCCAGTATTATTTATTATTGCCAAGGTATTTGGGTAAACCCGTGTTTAAATCTTTACTTTAAAATCCACCGCCATCTAGAGGACCTTGACTCCTTGGGAAAACTTTTTAAACTCTTTGTTGACAATTAAAAGACTGCTTCCTCGAAAGTATTTTGATTACTTCTAGGTGGCAGTGCATTAGAAACTTCGCGCGTCTTTTCGTTGCCATGGCAACGTTACTTTTTTTATAATGTAATTTCCATCTACACTACTTATCGGATCAAAATAAAATTAACATATTCGTGACCGGACGGACATTCTAAATGATTTGGCTATCTCAGATTTTGTCGCCGTTGAGTTTGAAAAAAAAACTTTCGATTAACTTTAATGTAACTTTTTAACTTTTTGAACGATTTTGCCACAAAACTAATGGCATTCAATCGAGAACAAAGGTTGCGGATGGTGAAAATTTCAACTCGATCCGAGCCTCCGTTCGACCGCTATCATGAGCCAAAAAAGCTGCACGACTTTCCGTTGCCATGGTAACCGTACTTTGTTATAATGTAATTTCCATCTACACTACTTATCGGATCAAAATAAAATTAACATATTCGTGACCGGACGGACATTCTAAATGATTTGGCCATCTCAGATTTTGTCGCCGTGAAGTTTGAAAAAAAAACTTTCGATTAACTTTAATGTAACTTTTTAACTTTTTGAACGATTTTGCCACAAAACTAATGGCATTCAATCGAGAACAAAGCTTGCGGATGGTGAAAATTTCAACTCGATCCGAGCCTCCGTTCGAACGTTATCGCGAGACATACAAAAAAAAAAAAAAAACAAAAACAAACAAAAAAAAAAAAAAACAAAAAAAAAAAACAGTGACTATTTTTTCCGGCAGAGTCAAATGGAAACGCTCGCTTCGCTCGCTTAAATATGTAATACAAATGAAAAATAAAATAGACCATCCCGACCGGTGTTCGAACTCGGGTCTCCACCATTACAGGTAGACGCCTTAGCCAACTGGACCACCGGTCTAGTAGGGAGACCCGAGTTTGAACTCCGGTTCAAGATGTACTTTTAAATTTCCGAATTATATTTAATATTAGTAAATACTTGTTTCCAATTGCTAGCTAATGGTCTCAGCAATATTAAATATGAAAGGTGTGTTTAACTTTAAGAATAACATTATCTACGCACCACCTTCATCAGCCTGTCCTACCCTGAGCGCGAGTAGTCTTCAGCGCATTGGGTATCATTTCCCATGCGAGGTTATACCCATACCGAGCGTTAGCTCATAAGGGGTGATTCTTGGAGGCACCCAATTTGGGGAACACTCGTATTGCCAAGTTATAGGCTGGTTGATAAGATAGGGGTTTAGTTAGGGAGCTGGTCTTTGTCCCGGAAGTGTTTAGTATTTAGGGGTGGGAAGATGCAAAAATTATATTTTATTCTGACACTGATGATGGTGTGTGTTACAGGCGACTGAAGTGCGCACGCAACTCTCTTCATCTTCACCTCTTCACGAGCTTCCTGCTTAGAGCCGCGGTTACTCTTCTCAAAGACCATCTCTTTGTTCAGGGCGTGAGCCTCACAGCTGACATTGTTGCCGAGGAGGGTGGCATGCGCTTCAGTGGGGTGAGGCACCGACTATCGTATTTGTATTTAGAAGTGACTTTCGGCGGGAAACTTTCATAAAAACAACTCGCAGTCAGCCCCAACTATAGGTCTGTTCGTTGACCTGCTCGACTTTGCTCTTCGATCACTTTAGAGAAGGTTGAATTTAGGCCACACCCACGCTCGAGGAAGTTAGATCACATTACACTTGTGTTTTGAGACGAACGCATTTTGGGGCAAAAATCGACTCTAATCTGCTCTAAAAAAAATATCAATCCAAAAAGAAAAAAATCGTTCGCATTTATTGGCAAAATATTATTCACACTTCCAGCAAACGAGGAAGCCATTTTTATTTATTCGCTGTTAAATCGAACTTGCTCTAACTTGCTCTAACTCGCTCCTCCTAAATGTCAGAGCCCCGAAAAATCATGATCTTTCTGCTCTAGATCAAGTTGCTCAAGTCCAAAAAACGCAATTCGAGAAATTGTTCTCGTGAAACGAACGGCTATTTCGTTATCCGAGCAGATGTGAGCAGTAACAGCAGGCCCAACGAACTGACCTTATGTTGACGTAGACGCCATAAACTAGTGAACCCATGACCAACCAGAGATCGATATTTGAAATGAATGACCGCTGGCTGGTCACGACTCACCCGTTGATGACGCCAGCCGAAAAGAATAATTACAACTTATGATACGATATCAATATCACATTATTATATTATTATTATTTGTGTGGCTCGTTGGTCTTGTGGTTAGCGTATCTGGTTCCAGTGCAGAAGGTCCAGAGTTCGATTCCCGCTACGGTCAGAAGGTTTTTCAACTTCTGATTTGGACTTAAGTCCATCAGTTCTTGTCTTAGGAGTTTGTAAACGGTGACTTTGGAGCCGTCCTAGCAACGAAGCACATAATAAATTTCAGAGTTGTTCTGAATCGGCCTTGTTGATTCTGGCGTTGATTCGCGGGTGTTCGCACTGTCCATACCACTGATGCTATATTTCCTATTAAAAATATCGATCTTTGGTTGGTTATCGCTCACTCGTCGATTGCGTCGGGGCCTGCAAGGTTGGCTTGGTCGCTTTGATTTAAAGTCCCCCACTGAAAATCAGTTATATAACTGATTGGGTAGACTCTAAATAAAATTTATTTATTTATTATTTAAGTGGAACAATGAGACAATATGGAAGAATCAAAAGTCAGACTCGACTAAGATATAGAGCCCCAAGCCAAGAGGTTAGTCTTAGAAACTACCACCGCCCTAGGAAAGAGGGTAGGATATTATTAGCAAGTCATTGATAAATGTGTTGTGACTGCATATTCCATTTTAGTCGTGGGAGTGCTGCCCGAAGGGGAGGATTTGTACCGTCTATCATCTGCATTCGAGGCAGAAATAAATGGACCAAACTAACCAATTCAACAATTGAAGTTTAGTGTACTTGAATATGTTTAATAATCATATGTCAAGATAATAGGGTTTTTTCATTCATTTTACATTCTTAAATTAATAATTGTATTAAGTGCTAATAAGTTCGTGTTTGGTGTGTGGCGCAGACCTGGCAGTGCAAGGTCGTCACGACCGTATGGAACTACAGCATCATGGTGAACTACTCGTGGATCTTGATGGAGGGGTTGTATCTACACAACCTCATATTTCAACCCCTCTCCGTTGACAACGCTGACATCTCTATTTATGTAGCGCTCGGCTGGGGTGCGTACAATTGTTACAACCAAGGTATAGAGAGACTCATTTTTTGTGGCTTGATCAGGTTTCATCAAGCAATCATTAAATACTTGTAATAAGAGATGAAAAACGTATTGATTCTGATAATTTAACATCTTTCTGGCACCTTACAGATAAGGAAAACCATTCTTTATTTGAGGTCAGATTCATTGAGTTTACTACGTGTCATACTACCTGGAAAATAATTAGTTTTACTTATCAAAAAGTGTAGTGTTTTTAACAATCTAAAGAATTCAAATTTAAATTTATTTATTTATTTATTATTTATTATTTATTATTTATTTATTATTTAATTATTTTAAAAAAATTATTAATACTTATTTTTATTACTTTGAATTTTTGTTAAAAGTAGACGATTACACTAGAAATAAACTACCCTCTAGCCGCTTAGCGGCAGATTGATTGTAAGTAAATCAGAAAAATGTTAGATTCCAAAATTTGAATATGAAAAAAAATACCTATAAAATAAAGACCATTATTGATGAATATTGTAGTCCTATAGTGTAGTTCACAATTAAATAAATTCCGTGGCATACTGAACATCTGAACTAAACTGTTTGGGCAGGTCTGCCGGGTCTGTTCCTCGCACCCTGGGTGGTGGTTCGAACCCAGCTGGAAGACAGGCTGTGTTGGACAACTCACGACGACAAGAACCTCTTCCTGCTCATCAGAGTACCCATTGTAGGCTCCATACTGGTGAGCAACCCCATTGTAGGCTCCATACTGGTGAGCAACCCCATTGTAGGCTCTATACTGGTGAGCAACCCCATTGTAGGCTCCATACTGGTGAGCAACCCCATTGTAGGCTCCATACTGGTGAGCAACCCCATTGTAGGCTCCATACTGGTGAGCAACCCCATTGTAGGCTTCATACTGGTGAGAAACCCCATTGTAGGCTCCATACTGGTAAGCAACCCCATTGTAGGCTCCATACTGGTGAGAAATTAATAAACATCCATAATTTATGACACTAATCTTAAGTGATCAGAAGATTATTTGCTGTTTTGATGAATGCCAGATATATGCACTCTACAACTTTTGTTATTAAAAGAAGCATAAATTTGTAATGAACATAATGAATTTTTACTTTCTTGATGCACAAAAAATAATGTTTTTTATCGTTTTAACCTGCCCAGGGTGCAATGGATACCCTTCTTCAGAACTATAGGTATATTGGAGTTATTACAAATTTGGAGGGGGTTTTCCTCCTCCTAGGGCTGTTTAAGAGGAGTCAATCCCTTGCGTTCACACTAACGACTGAGGAACGAACTCGAAAAAAAAAACATCAGTCAGGATTGCCGGTCTCGGCGGGATTTGCACTCGGGACCTCCTCGCGCTTGACGCTCGATCCAACACTGTCGGTCTTGATGCAAAACAGCCGTGAAATGGTGATGAAAATAGTTCAACAATAATAAGTTGAAAGTGTGAAATCATCTTGTCCCTCTTGAATTTTAAATTTGGGGACTGGAACCAAAAAAAGTACTTAAAGGTGACAGAAAAATATTGTTAAATAAATAAATAAAATAATAAATAAATTGTATTTAGAGTCTACCCACTCTGTACTCAGCTAGATGTAAGTGTTTCTTGTGAAAATAAATGACATCTTTGTTCTTTTTTTGCCCAAAGTGGATGGGCGAAGGCATAACGCAGCAAAAAGCATAAACCGTGTAACGCGCGTTACCCGGTTTATGCTCGCGCGGCCAGCCGTGGTCCCGCCGTTCTATTTGAAATCATAATACAGAGTTCACCAATCTGCACACAGATAGCGCCACACTGAACGAATATGTAATAGCTTGCAGAAGTCTACGCGTGGCTTCTAGCTTCACCGACCGATGTTGCCGCCACGTGAAACTGCTCGTATCTCAGATCGATCATTTGTCAGTTACACGGTTTATGCTCGCGGCCCCTCTTCCATCCGTGAAATAATGTTTCTTTTGTTTAGCTGAGCTTCGCTCTGTTCCTGAACATTGTACGCGTCCTCTTACTGAAGCTGAGAACACTCAAACACGGCCGCGTCGTTCAACGGCACTTCAGATACAGGTTGGTCAAGACTGTTATCAAATCACGATAATATATATTAAATATTAAACACTTCGTTTGCTCATAACACCATAGTGTCTTCTTCAACGTAAGTCCAATGCAACAAATGATGGTGTATTTGATGTTCAATAACACGAAGAGTGATAGCCAACAATCTAATTCATTCTATAGGTATAGTGGGCACTACAATACAATACGTACACTGACATAGCTGTGGTGTTATCAATGATATTATCAACAGCAATTGCATGAGGAAAGCGTATGATTTCCAAACATTGGAATCGTGGGATAGGTTTTGATGACCATGTATAGTGATACAAAATGGATTTATTTTTCATAGTGATTTAGTGTTAAGTGATAATATAATCTATTTTTACAAGCATATGCACGAGTGAACCCAATTTAGAGAGCAAAGCTTCCTAATCAACAGAATTGATTTGATTTGATATTGCTTAACGTCTCGTATTAATGCACTAAGGCTATTCAAGACGATAAGTGGTGATAGATGAGGATGAAGTATGAATAGAAGAGAGGTGGGAAAAATTTGGTACCGGCACGTAGCCTACTCTTTTCGAAAAGTACCAAGGGGACCAACGGCTTTACGTCCCATCTAAAAGGACGGTGTAATCTTGACAGTCAGATAGGTTCCTCCACTAACCCGGACTGCCGAGCAGACGTCGAGGAGAACGAAACCGTTACACTAGCTTTTGAACCTTCAATCTGCTCTAACCAGCGGTATACGTGTGTCTCAGGGCAGAGCGTTCACCCACTCTCCCCCTGACCACGCCCACAGGTTGCTTAACTTCGGTGTTCAAGTGGGAACCGTCTAAACGACCTCGGCTAAACAGCTGGCCTTTAATCAACAGAAGAATCAACAGAAGAGTCTAAGACGGATACACAAATAAAACCTAATCGGACGTTGAGTGTTTTTGGTGGCGGTGCCGGGTAGGAAACTATTTCAATTTTGAGTGAGGACATCCCTGTTCCCCTGACCCTCAGAGTCCCCAAAACATAATCGTCATTGTTGACGGGCAATGTTAACGAAAATCACATGTTAATCAAGTACCATGTTCGGTTTTTATCTTGATATAATTACACTCGCACAGACGGGCAGAAGGACAGAAAAGTGATGCATACAGTGGAAGCTTCTCTCCCTAATGGTGCTAATAGTCAGTCTAAAGCTGTTGTTGAACCATATTGTGACAATAACCATACCATTTCAAAGTTTCTTTACCTACAGTTCACTATATTTTATTTATAGTTTTATTTATATCAAAATAAGTAAAGACTGGTATGATGTTAAAATGATCAGTTTTATTACTTCATAGATACACGTTACATTTCTATATTGATAATTTTCTTAACAAAATAGAGATAAAGGTAGCTAAATCTCCCCCTCATCTCCCCTGATCGGATGAATATTTTAGATTGTATGAAACAATAGCTAGCTAGCTATTCACACGTAAAGAAGATCAAATTATTCTTCTGTCCAGAAATGAAGCAAAGCTAAGACATAAAAAGCACCTATGGCAACCTCACTTTAAAAGGGTTGTTTGAGCTCAGGATAACTTTTTTACAATGTTAAATGTCCATTTCGAAAATCTATTGATCGGCAAATCCAGCTATTTCACATACATTCTGGATCACTTTTTGACATCCAATTTTCACACTAAAAATAATAACTTTTGGTATGTTGTTTATAAAAGATAAGCTCAAGTTGCGATCAGAGCACATTTCCACATTTCAAATAATTGTCTCCAACACTAGCTCGAAATGTTACCTGTTTGGCGGCATATTTACTGTTCGTCACTGAAAAAAGTAAGCCATATTTAAAAAAATGTGCTCTAATCGCGCCATACACACATTCTTACTCGACATTTTGGTGCAAACCACAACCCGATAGGACAAACGATAGAGCTTCCAAGTGTTCCAGACTATACCTCTGCATTCTGTTTCAAAGCCTGGTTTGCTCTAGTTCATACAGGATGGTTCCTATTTCAGCCGCTGGGCGCGTTCCACCCTCGTCCTAGTTCCACTCTTCGGTGCTCACTACGCTCTCTTCCTGGGGATGTCGTACTACATGGGTGTCAACCATACCGTGGAGATTGTCTGGCTCTTCTGCGACCAACTCTTCGCATCGTTCCAGGTGATTGCTGATCATGTATTCTTATTTGTTTGTGGTAAATGCATAGTAATCACTAGAGTGGCAACATAATATTAGTTGGAGCATCATACAGAGATAACGCTTCTTAGGTAAATTAGCATTGCCGTGTATGAATGACTTCTTTATAAAGACATTATGTTTCCACATTTTACAGATTAAAAATGCAAGTAAAAGTTGTACGTTTGTAGAAATTGGAACAAAATTATTTTGGACGGGTTTGGTTTGTAATGCAAGCTTAGGTTTAAAACGTCTGACCACATAATATCTAAGATGCACATTTTACATTTTATTTTGCGTTGTCAACCTAACTACCAATTCTTATTTAATCAAACCCAAAAATGAGATGGCACTTTGAATTAAACCAATTCAACAATTAATAAATTAATTTTTAAACAAAATTATAAGTCTCATGGGATATTTCGTCGCTTCGTGAGTTACTCGGCGTTTAAAATGTAGACTAAACTATTTTTGTAGAATGACTGGTGGAATCTTTGTGTATTAAATGTGTAGAAAGGTTGACATAATGTTTTCTCTCAGGGATGTTGTGTGTCGTTACTCTACTGCCTACTGAACATCGAGGTGCGCGCAGAAGTCACGCGCAAGTGGCGCTCCTGGCGGATAAGACGGCATCCTCGCGCCGGCTCCCTCAGCTCAACCGCTATGGGGCTCACCTCGCTATACGGCCGACAGATGTCGTCCATCAACAATGTGAGCAATGTGCTAGTTTACTTATTTTAAAATAATTTGTTTTATTATATATGCAACTTCTTGAGTTGTTTGAACACACAACGTTTCAGAACTACTTCGGTGTTCCTTTTTCCAAGAGATTAAAATAAAAACTGAATAAAAATATATGCAAACTATAAATATACATAAATGTACATTAATTCCAGAGATAAATAATACTTCAAACAGAAGAATTCAATTTTCGACTTCGTATGGATAATATATTTTTCCAGCTCGGAATTGTAATCGAACTAAGCGTAATTGAATTTGAATGTAAAGCAATTAGATTATGTAGACCTAAACCTTAAATGTAGTAAAAGGATATCGATTTTCTTCTGTAAATAACACATAGAAACAAGTAACCAAATTATTCTTGAATTGTCACTTAACTTCCAAATCGATTTTTTTTTTAATGAATTATAATTTTTCACGTTTACTTATAATGTAACATTATTTATCGAATAATATCAGTATATTATGCCTTTATTTCTTTTTCCCTGCCATCAAAGTAAGTTTTGCGACATGTACTATGTCAGTCGGCCATGCGTATTGAATCACAGTATAAAATATATGTCATTGCGGGCGTATAAAATGCAGCCTTTATTATAAGGGCTTATTTTTTTACATTTTAAACTAAAGCTACCATTGTTGTGATGCTATTATATTATTCTATACTAAATATTTGTATTGTTTTAATTATACTTAATTTTAATATATCGAACTATCTAGTATATAATATAAATAATATTTAACTTCCAGGTGAACCACGTGCAACATTCTGTCCAGACGTCGGTACCGGCGATGGAGAGCGGTGCGGGCCCTGGGAACGACACCTGCCTCTAGACCATCTAGCAGCATCTTGACACTGAATTTCACGTTCCTATAAACATTCTAACGAATTCCACTTCAAAGATTTATGTAAACAAATATCTGTAAATACGTCACTGTTACACATTGAGTAACAATAAAACGTGTATGTGGTCAAAACCTTTTGAGAATTTGGGCTATGTTACTTGTTTCTCATTAAATATCTTTATTTACATTTCAACTAAACCTGGTGTATATTTGATATGACCGAAATACATTAATTTAAACGAGCGTCAAAAGTTTGAGTGTTTAACATCTGAGACTTAAGAGTTCGTTGCAAGGGGAAACAAAACTATATTCACTAACCCATCTCTTGTAATTTATCTTTTGGACTATTATACACTGCACTTTAATAAATAAATAACAAGATATATTATAACTATTTGGAAAGTGTGTATTCCTAACCAGCCATAGTTAAAAAAAGGTTCTTTTATTGTTCTGTTTTTGTCAACTGGCTACAACTCTGATTTAATGTTGAATAAGATTTTAAACATTTTCCATTTACTGTTTGGTCATATTGAGATGACAGTATTTAATTTTGTTTCTATTTCGTGTACTGTTGTAAGGTTACTTGTCAATAGAACCAGTGAAAGACGACTGGTAAGTCGTCGAAATCTTGTTTTAAATCTTGTTATTTATTTATTAAAGTGCAGCGTCTACCCCAATAGATTAGTTACAGCTAAACAAAAGTTCCAAAAGTGTAATTAATTAAAATAACACATCAGTTGTTGAAAATTTTCATTTTCTTTACAGAATTGTATTGTTGGTTGGTATATCCATGTATTAATTAATGTATGTGTTTATTTATATAACTCTTTCATATTCAGTTCAAAAACTGATTAACAAAGGAAGGCATACCAGACCACTTCCGATAACGTATTCAAATAGTATATTTTAATGTGAAAATAATTAAGTCGAATCGAACAGAAGTTAAGATTTTTTTTTTAAATATACACTATCTTAATTAAAAACTATTGTACACCAAGTTGTTCAGACAGCCTAATCGTTTAGTCTGCTCTCTCACAATCAGCCACTCAAAGCTCCACTGCCGCCTGCCTGTGACGTCACATTCATTGTTGAATAAGTTCTAACCAAGCTTAGTCGAATAATTGAGATTTGGGACACAACACAACGGCAAAACGAAACGAAATAAAAGCCTTAGTAAAATATGACACAAAGCACGAAAAACGCTCACCCATAAACGTATAACAAGCGTTTGCGAAGCGGACTAGTTAATTGGATTATATTTATAAATTTATGTAAGATAACGAGTTTTTCTATTAATAAATTTTCTACCAATGTATATTGCACGTACACCGTTAGTGATGCGTATAGTGAATTGATTCCATTTTTAGATTGTGGTATTGATTGACAAAATACATCATTATTTTTAAGCTATGTATTAAATTGCAATCATTTAACCAGATAACCAAATAATAAGAAATGAGAAAGTATTTGAAAAAACAGCTTTGTAATAGATTGATTTAATTGATGATAAAACCTTCACTTCAATAAGCCTACATGATTTGCTTGCAGAGCGGTGGCATTCCTAAGCCAAGTAATGCTTTGATTAATATAAGTTCGACTCTCAATAAACAAACGGATGGACTTCGCACTGTATGTTGGGAAATAATAATTACATTGAACGAATTCACACATTTTGATTGCAAATCAGAAACCTTCAACTGCATTAAACAATATCTTGTAATTTTAGATTGTTACTTGGCAAGGAAGAGTATGACCTACTTGTTTACCTGCGTATTGAGTTAGAAGTTGATATTGGCGTACATAAAACTTTGATTTAAGGGATGTATAGAAAAATGCTTTCGGTATACTTATGGATGGTTAATAATAATAAAGTTTTTTTTAAAAATAATGCTTGAAGCATTATTTACGCATTTGAAAATATAAAAGATATTTCGATAAATAAGGGCATTGGTTAAAGATCAAGCCTCTCTGAACAATCCTCTGCTTATCAAAACGCACACCATCTCTAATCGGTCATGTATTATTTGTTTAATGTCTGTGTATGTGTGTAAGTAATAAACCACGGAAGATATGGCTTAGGTGCAGCATGGCCTCGGATTTACTTGCATAGGATATTGAATTAAATAGGGAAATTTGGCGTTTTCACCGATAGCGGTAGTTCAAATATTACTCAACATTGGGTTCGATTCTATTCATGCACCGTCAATCAAAGTGATGCATTTTATGTTCTGGGTTAGTAACTGTCTGGTATCAAAATAACCCTTTATACCTCTTTGAGATAATAATTCCCCCCCTTATTGCGAAAATCCTTTAGGATAATAGTTTTCCACTTGCACATCGTCAACGTCATCATATATTAAATTAATACAATTCAATGTTTAGTTAGTTCTTAATAAATGTCATATTAAGTTGACAAGTTGTTCTTAAAAATTTAAAGTGATGTGGATCTAAACTTATTATTAAACGAGTGAGCGCAGCGAACGGAGTTTTTCTGCGTGCGTGCGTGTGTGTGTGTGTGCGTGTGTGTACGTTGAAAATTAGACGAATCGCTGAACAGATTACGCTGAAATTTTAAACAGACATCCAGTACGAGTTTAACTGCTAACAAAATCAGGTAGATCCATTGCGATTTAAAACCTACAAGAAATAATAAATTGAAAAGTAGGCTTCCAATTTAGAAATTATTTTAACTACAATGGTTTAGATTTTGAAAAGATATTTTTTGTTTGTTATTTACCTGGCTGTGAAATGCCGTGCTCATGCAAGGTTTATCGAATCTGACACGCTCAAGGTACCCCCAAATTTTGCTCGGAGATTGAGTAAACCTTGCAATATTTTCACGTATTTCGTACCGGCTATGTTTTCCATAGTATTGTCACAGATGATGGACTACACTGCGTTATATATATGCATTTCAAAACATGTTTAATAATTTTTAAAATACAATCCAGAAATTACAAAATCTTTCCCGACCAGGGGATTGAACCCACGTCTCCCACATTTCGGCTATAAGGGCGCTTTAGCCAACAGACTAGGGAAACGCCTAAGTCGTTGTTAGACGAGTGAGCGAGTCATGTGTTGAGTACCCGGGAACATTTGCATTTAAGATTGATAATTCATTTCATATAAATATTAGTTTTTAAGTTAAGTTGGTATACGGGAGCGTCTACTGTAAGGCCATAATGCGCCTCTCTAGCCTATGATAGGCTAGGGAGGCCTAAGGAAGGGGGAAGAAAAGTAATGTTACGGGGTACTCAACACATGGCTCACTCACTCGTTTAACAACGACTTTGGCGTTTCCCTAGTTTTTATTCTTATGTTAATATGCATTATAAAGTGCTTGTAATGTAAGTGGTTAGGTGGAAGAGCGAACAGTGTTCGAACCTCGCAGTTTTGTAATTGATACTCTTTTACAAATAAAGTTCTATTCTATTCCATTCTATTCTATTCTATAAAGATGGTGCCTGAGGTGAGGATGATGACCATAAGGTGGCGCTGACATCAGTCAACTTTGGAACTACGTCAACAATAAGCAACTATGTGGGAAGGTCTTTTTCAATGTTTTATACATTTTTTACTCCTGTGAGAAAATGGGGTCGATTCATCGGTGGATCAATATCAGTTTTCAATAAGTCAGTAATAAAGTACATTTTCACCAATTTTCATGCTTGTTCCGGATGTTAAGAGACTTGACCTTGAATTTTTTGATACAAGCAAGGCACTTGGCACACGTGTTCTAGGGACCATACCCTACTAATTTTTTACCTGGAGCCATCGTGATATCCCGTGCAGGCACCCGTTATTGCATGTTGCTTACCCCCGCTGGTTTGAAGGGTTGATTAGCAAAACAATTCGGTGTTTGGTGATAGAAACTTGAAATTTTTACCAAATAGGGGTAACATTAGGCTTAATATTCTGGCAATGGGGAATTTTGGATTTCTTCATAGTTAAGGGATAATTCGGGTTATAATTTTCGGGGTTGAACGTTTTGATTTAAATTTTTATTGATGCCATCCTTGGTTTGATGTTGGATGTTCAAGTACTTCCCAAAATCTTCAAACAAAATGTTGGTGCTAAAAGTATGACTAGCGACCCCTAATTTGGTCATAGTTACCTGTTGACATAATGACCTGAGTAATGACCTATTTGAAAAATGGTTAAGCATAGTCGTGTGACTACTCTATTTAAAGCTTAGATGAAGTAGAATAATAAGAAATAATTTTAAACATGCCACGTTGACCTGTGACCTTTATCGTCCTTTATTTGACCTTGATAACTGTTTCAGCAGGGATGCATAATGTATACTTATAGAGCACATCCAAATTTATGTGATATATTAACAAGTTGACTTAATAAATGTACTCAACATGTTAGAAGGGCCTATATCAATATGATATTAGGCTGCATTGCGAACGTTTTTTACTGTCGCGTTGATGGATGAGCAGTTTTGTACCATTGAACCCTCTTTTACTATACTTTTACTTCGTTGTTTTTCAACGTGTTTACATAGAATATACCATTTTAAAAGGAGTACCAAGTTTCTGTTAGATCCTTATGGTAATAAACCATAAAAATAAATAATAGTAATTGCGTTGTTGATGTTGTCCTATTCCAATGGTAAATCGTGGCCAATCAGTGGCTAACTGATCACTAGTTGCTCATCAATGAAGTAAAATTTATCAAGGAATTTGTTCAGGTCCGCTTTTATTGGGGTGAAATGAACGTTCTTTCTTATGATTGAACCAAAATGTGACTAGCTAGAAGTGTACTGTAGTATGACGTTAATATAAACAATAACATAAATAATACAAATCAACAAAAAACAGATGTTTAAATCGCGCACATTTTGGGACCACTTTCCAAGAGCGCGCATTTTCTCGCTCTCTGGTGGCGCGGCAGTGAGTACATTTGCTAAATATTGTATGGACCACATAAAAAACAAATTTCTGCTCTTTAGCACAGCCAGTCGACCTCTTGTTATATAAAATAAGGCCAAAATGACCAGCCTCAAGAGCGATTCTCTTCAGTAAATTATGCATAGCTACATGCTGGCATCGATCTGGGGATCTGGCTGCATTCTTGTTCATGAAAATCAACCAACCTCATCGTCCTTGACTGTATTGGGGGCGTTGAGATCTTGTACCAAATTGGATCTAGTGAAATGCCTTTTGAATACCAGTCAAAAAAGTTCTGTATTTAATGCACCACCTGTAGATGCAAAAATACGTGATGGGTTAAGCCCCCTCCCTTCCGCCCCCCCCCCCCCCAAACACCCGGGCCACTCAATTACATTCGAAGATTATGTAGTCATTCCTCCCTTCCTCAAGAACGAACTAGCGTCTGTGCTACGCTTAGACATCATCTGGGATAAGTACTCCCCAATAAGTCTTTAAATATGTCACGGGACAAACATTTAGGAGACGCGTAACTCCAACTACAATAATTCCCAAAGGATGGCCAAATTTTCTACGTATTTCAGGCAAAGTTGTTTAGGCTGTTAGCCTCCAGCATATATGAACGATAAATGAGGAAGGCAAATAAGTCATTAGCACACTTGATACCCTCTTAGTTACTATACCACCATACTCAATACTATCACTATATACAGGATCTCGCAGGCGGGTTGGCCCCAGTGTAATCACAAGCAGGGAGACACGCGCATAATGGTGCCCTCGCTGCTGTTACTCAGGGCTTCACGCGTGTATGCTACTGATGTGCACGTCCTTGCAATCAGCTGTGTTCCGGAAATGACTGTCAAAATTATTTGTTAAAATATAATAATTATATCAAAGTCGATTTAATTGCTATGAAATTAACAATTAACCATGGAATGAAAAATATCTAGTGGCCCAAAGACATTCTTTTTGTAAACAATGTGGGCGATCATTGTCAAGTAACTATAGATACTTGATGATTGTATGCCTGTATAAGGCTTATATTAAAACCTTTTATCAGGAAGCCTTCCAGCAAACTTTTTCAACTTTTTCTTTCAAAAGGATCTACATCACTTTACCTTAATGTTCATGTAAAATATGAAAGTTGTAGCTTCACCCGTTTGGTCAGAATCGCTGGGCAATTGAAACTGACGAATTAGACAGAAGTAGCCAGTCGCCAGTAGTAGGAGTAGTAAGTAGTAACTAACATCCGTAAGTCATTTTTATTTATTTATTTATTTATTTATTTATTTATTTAACGTCTATCCTATTCAGTTATAAAAACTGATTTACAAAGGAGGACAACTAAATAAATCTAATTACATAGATGCAGAAACAACAATAAATTACATTTTCGTAAATATTTGAAATAGAAGCATTACAACAAAAATGTTTAACACAAAATTTTGGTAAAAATTAAATGATATTATATGCTTAAAGAATGAATAAAATTTTAAAAAATGGTGGAAAAAAAGAAAAGAAAAGAAAAAAAAAAAAAAAAAAAGAAAAAAAAAAAAAAAAAAAAAAAAACAAAAAAAGAAAAACGGAAAAAAAAGTTTTTATTAAAGATCCCATAAAAACGAATATGATTTTTCCAAAAATAGGAACAGCAAATCAGGGAGTAAATCAAACTTTCGCGGAAGAAACCCCCGAAGCAAATCTTTATTTTTTGGGTTCAATCTTCTTTTTTTGTTTTTCAAATTTTGACTCATATATATAATTAATCAAAAATATAATTATTTAAAAAATTCATGTCAAATGATCCGCAATGAACGGGGAAACCTAAATCAAGTTGCAAGCTCCTCTTGGGGGCAACCAACAATCTGGGCAAGAAAATAGTTGAAAATACTTTTTTTAAACAAAATCAAACAAAATGAACAAACAAAGGAAAAGCAAAATCAAAAAGAGTTTATGAAGGAAATTGCTTAACAAAACACAGAAAATAACTTACAAAAAAATGTAAAAAAAATTTTTTGCTCTTTGTTTCATTATCATTCTTCAATTTTACTTTAAATTTGACACCTAGATCAGTAAACTGGCTTCTAATATCATAAAAAAAATTAAATTCCCCATGGGTGCCCGACATAAATGATTTTTAAAATGCTTCAGAATTTAATCTGGGAACTTTCCAATGAGTTTTT
Source organism: Sweltsa coloradensis (assembly GCA_024449915.1). Classification (NCBI taxonomy): domain Eukaryota; kingdom Metazoa; phylum Arthropoda; class Insecta; order Plecoptera; family Chloroperlidae; genus Sweltsa; species Sweltsa coloradensis. The sequence continues at coordinate 81,604 of JAMZAV010001410.1, forward strand.
AAAGTAGAATTTCTATCACGATCAACAATTTAAAAAATTTTGGGGTAGAATCCAAAAAAAAAAAAACCTTTCAATATTTGATGTTTTTCCCAGCCGCTATACTTCCCCTTTCCCCAACGTGAAACAATCAGACTGCAAATCTTGGTTAAAGGGAAAGAATCAAAAATGGTAAATTTTTTCTTTGGGTACAACATACTCATAAAAGGGGTCTTACTCCCCAAAACCCCACTAAGCAAAAATCAATAACAGAGTGAATAAAAAAAATCTACAAGTCCTCAACATTCTCTGGGTTACAAACCCTCTTCATTCTATTAAAATTCCAATTGCTGTGATTTTTATTACAACAATTCATAAGTTTTTTAAAATTTAAAAATTACAATCTAAGAAAACCCCAAGATTTTTAAATTTTCATACACTTAGAAAACTTACCTTTACAATTTAACGCAAAGAATATCATTCATGCTTCTTTTAGCCTTATAAAAATCAAAAAATTTGTTTTGCTATAATTAATATCAATTCCTGATTTTTTAAACCATATCCATCCTTTTTAGAATTTCTGAAGACGTTTTACGATCTTTTCGACATCCAACCTTCAAAATAAAAGACCAAGTTCAGCATATAAGATATAATTGATGCCTCCCATTATAGTAGATATATTCTAATAAAGAAAAAAATAACGGGGGCCCTAATTTTGACCTTGGGTACACCAAAAAAATATATTGAAATTTTTTGAACTATTTTTTGCAAGATTTATAAACTTTTTTTCTTTTTAAAAAAATAATCCCCAAAAATTTGAAAAAAATAAGGATTACGTTAAACCGGGTTTTTTATTTTTTTAAAAAAGGGGTAAAAAGGGGGTACGAAAAAAAGCTTTCCTAAGATCAAAAAAAGACAGCTCCAACCTTACCATTACGTTTAAAATCCCTTTATAATAAAATGTAAATGCTAGAAGGGCATTTTGCGTTGCCCACCTTTCCTGAAACCATGCTTTTTTGAAATTTAAAAACCTTCAGAGCACCCCCTTCAGTAAAAAACCTCTTGTGTAAAATTTTTTCAATAATTTCCCTAAAATGGAAGAGTTGATATAGGTCGATAAGAATTCCTTTTACTCTTTTTCCCTTTTCCCCTTATAAAAGGCTTTACCCGCCAATTTCAGCTGTGTTGGGAAATCACCTAAAAGAAATAAAGGGGAAAATTAGATACGCTAATAACCCGATTTGATGCGCATTTCTTAAATACTACAGGGAAAATCTCTTGAATGTTGCAGAGCTTCTAATTTTAGGCTTTTAATTGCTGAAATGACTTCTTTTAGTTATTTTTTTATGCGGAAGATTTCTGCTTCTCTTCTATTTAAATCTTTAAACTTACCAATTATTTAAAAAAATCTCATCATTCACAAAAAAAAATTTTTTTGTAACAAACAGCACATTCTGGATTAGACGGAGGATCCCCCTTCCCTCTTAATGGGGGCTATGCTACACTTTTTTTTTTCTTTGTTACCTGTAAATTATTAAAACTGCCCATAAAGATTTTGAAGAAATATCATTATCAAAAAAGACTTAAAATGCTCACGCTTAAAAAAACGAATCTGATTTTTCCCTTTATTTTAACTTTCTTGTATTCCTCCCACTTGACTCCTTCAAAAAATTCTTTTCTTTGCGCAAGTGGTCTCCCATAGGATTTCCTAATCTTGCTTTTAAACCAGGGCTGGCTTACCTTTAAATTTTAATTTAAAGGGGGTGCAGTTCTTTTAGGGGTTTTCTACGATATTTAAAAAAACTTTCTAATTTATATCTGCCTTATGCCATCAATTTTGGGTAAATGGGACCATTTAAGAATCTTCATCTACTTGTTTCCAATCAACATTTTTATAATTTTAGTTTTTACAAATTTAGGGAAGAAATTTTGCTTTTTAAATTTACAACCAAAAATAATTCATACCCTTTAATCTCACTTATAATCCCTGACTGAATAATATTTTCTTTGGGTTTTTGCATAAACATATAATTAAAAAAAGCTGACCTTTTTTAACCCCTATAACAGACTTTATAAATTTGTACCAATCCATGTATCTAGTAAGAATTTTGAAATTATTTACTGTAATGTTTCTTACTCAAATCAATTTGAAATCCCTAGAAAAAAAAATTCTTTAGTTTCCGATTTTAAAATTATTTACTAAATATAAAAACAATCTGAAATTCTTTAACTTTACGTGTGGAGCTTTATAAACTGCTGTAAAAATCTTTGGGCTTTACATGGAAGCCAAAATTTAAGACTGAACTAACATCTATGGGAAATTTTTAATTTTACATCGACTACATTTGACATGAACTTTCTCAAAAATAAAAACTAACCCCCCCCTACCCTTTCCGATCAAATCTTTGCATTTTATAATTGTCAATAGAAAAAAAAACCCTCGGAACAGACTCATCTAGATATTTTCACAGCAAGCAAATATATCAAAATATTTCGTGTCAAAAATAACTCTCAAATGACTAGTACTTTTCCAATTACGTAATTTAGAGTCCAAGCTTCTTTTTTGGGGAATACAGCTAAACCATTAGCAAACATCATTTATATTTTGGGTTCTTTATCGAATCTGATTAAAAAGTTTTTTCATGTAAATTTCATGTACACTTTGAGGGGAAATAAAAAATTATACAAACCTCTCGTCGAAACTCTTCTTGTCGGTCTTTAGTCATAGCATCTTGAACGCCAATTGAAGGCACTTTTGCTATTTAAAAGATTATACACTTATTTCTTCCCATGGTCCAATTTTGAATTAAATGCCCCAAATTTTCATATTTTTACATACCCCATGGAAAATATCTTCCTCCCAGCACTCTAGGCGTTTTGTTTTTTTTGCTTTTTTCAAATTACATACGTCAAAGTTTTAACCCCTTTTTTAGCCATTTGAAGAAAAAAAATTTTAATTTTATAAACGAAAGAATATAATTCAAAATTTCCCCATCCTAATTCTGTTCAGAAAAGAAACCCAAAAATATTTTGAAGTTTGTTTTTATAACAACGAACGTTCCCAATTTATTTTTTTTACGAAATCAAAACTCAAATCCTTTTTTTAAATATTTACTTCTTAAAACAACTTTATGATATAAAAATTTGGCTTCACAAGATACTTCAAAATAAGGGGAAAGGGTTTTAATGTCAAAAAACTCAAAAATACTAAAAAAATAGATTATTAAATGAGTATTTTAAACCAAGCTTGGGTCAAGGTGCCATGATGAAAACGTTAACACAAATTAAAATGTTTAAATTTTTATAAAGGGTATTAAATGAAATTAAAAGTGTTTGCCCCCACACACACTGAACTCTAAATAACCTTTTGATGCAAAATCACTATCTGAAAACCTTTTAATGCTTACAAAAACCAATTAAAAAACAGGGGTGATTTTTTTGGGGGACATTTGTAAGAAAAACCCACACAATTTAGTAAAAAAGCTGTTTTTCTGTAAATAAGGAAAAACAAAAAATTCCCTTCTGTCCTCGTAGTATAATTCTAGAAGATCAAGATGCAAATCAAAATTTTTATGGGGGTTTTTGATTTCCGTTAAGATAGAAAAATTTTAGGGATTTTTTAAGCTTTACGATTGGCAAAAAACAAACGCATTTTCGAATTTATGTTATTAATATAATTTGTTTTAAGATTTTTTCACCCAAAAAGGGAAGCTCGACCCCAAAAAAAATTTGGCAGTGTTGTGGGGGACCTAAATCCCCCCGATTTTTATAGTTTTCAAAAACACATCACGTTTCTGACGGGTGGGTAGCACCCGAAAACACCCCAACTTTGCTTGCTGTAAAAAGGTCCGGTGTGTAGCACACCGCGGCTTGGGGCGGCGCCCTAACGGGGACCTTGATAACTAAATGGGGAAATTTTTACTTTTCCCCTTAATGAAATTTAAACAAAAAGTGTATTACCAAAACGATCAACCCGGACTTGGTACTCCTTTTAAAAAGATATATTTTTTTGTATAAACCCTTGAAAAACAAAGAAAAAAAGTATAGTAAAAGAGGGTTTAATAGTACAAAACTGTTCCATCAACGCGGCAGTAAAAAAGCGTTCGCAAGCAGCCTAATATATATTGTAAGGGCCTACTAAATGTTAGTCATTTTTTAATCAATTTTTAATATATCCATAAATTTTGGGTGTGCCTATAAATATACATACCTCCCGGTGAAAAAAAGTTTTCAAGGAAAAAAAGACTAAATTCACAGGTAAAGTGGCATTTTAAAATTTTTTCTTATTATTCTTTTATTTAGCTTTAAATGAGTAGCACCGACATGTTTAACCATTTTTTAAAAAGGTCTTAATCAGGTATACAACAGGTAACTATGACCAAATAGGGGGGCACATATTTTTAGCACCATCATTTTTTTTGAAAATTTTGGGAATACTTTAACGTAAAATCCAAAAATTAAACCAAGGGGGCCATCATAAAAAAATTTAAATGAAAATTCAACCCCCAAAATTTTAAACCCCCAATATCCCTTAATATGAAGAAACCGCCAAAATTTCCCCGTTTCCAGAATGTAAGCCTAATGTTACCCTATTGGTAAAAAAAACAAGTTTTTACACCCAAAAACAAATTGTTTTGCTAATCAACCCCTTTAAACCACGGGGGAGGCAAATGCAATAACGGGGCCCGCACGGGATATCACGATGGCTCCCCGTGAAAATTAGTAGGTATGGCCCTAGAACAGTGTGCAAGTGCCTTGCTTGTATAAAAAAAAAGCAAGGTATGCCCAAAAAATCCCCTTAACATCCCGGGCTTGTGTCCCCAAATGTACTATAATGAGTCTAAAATGGTGCTTTAAAAAAAATGTAATTTGAGTTATCATTTTCAGTTTAGAGGTGTCAGAGATATAGACTTACCCTACTTGTAGTTGTTGGAGATTGGGGTTTTGACCTTCACTGACCAAAAAAATTGTGTTTTCCCAAATTTTAATTTTTCCCCCAATTAGTTGGGCATTAAAATGACTTAAAAAACAATTAAAAAAAAATATCATGAAAATTCGTCTTTTTTAAAGTTTTTTAATTTTTACCCCCGGGGGAGAAAAGGGGTCGATTCACGGTAAATCCAATCATTTCATAAGTAGAAATTAAGTACCTTTTTTAAAAAATTTTCATGCTTGACCCCAAAAATTTCATTGTTACAATTTTCTCAGAATATTATGTTTTGGGACACCTATAATATCTTTCAGCCCGCAATGTTGGCTCGGAGTTAAGCGCGCGACTCTGTTCGGGAGGGTTTGGATTCAAATCCATCGAGACACAATCCCGACTGTAAGTTTTTTTCCCGTTTTCCTCGTGTTAATGCGAAACAAGGGGTTGGTCCCAAAAAGCCCCCGGGCATCCTTCACAAATTGTCCTATCCGCAAAAAACGGGGATTTCACCCCGGGGAGGTTTCCCCCAGAAATTATAATATCTTTCAGTCAGGATTGTCGATGGTGGAAATCGATCCAACATTTTAGTTAATCAACACCAACAATTAACTATGACGTTTGCAACTACTTGAACGCAGCCTACGTTAAACCGTCGAGTGACTTATCACCAACAACATTATCAAACGATAGCTTACGTCTTAACCTAGAAATAGTTAGATAAGCTTCCACAACTTATCTCTAGCAAACATTTCATTCCGTACAGATCGAAGTCGGCTCGGTTCTGTTGTGTCGGACATAGCAATCAGTTGAATATAGTTCCTACATCGAGATGACGTAGGAGCTGCTAAACAGCTGTTATCACCAGAAGAAGTCGTGAAACCGTCAACTCTGGTCATCTCTGTAGTATTCAATACAAACTCTTGGGTGACTTACTGCAACACGTCATGGTTTCGATGTGAGTGTGTAATAGTCCTTGTGGGGCTCGGAGAGTGACTTTTGAGGGGCCTAGGCCTCACATGTGGTGTTGTTAGGTTGTGTTTGAAGTTGAGAGAGATGGATAATAAGCGGTGGACAATGATGAACGGTGATAGAGAGTTGAAGAGGAAATACTCCATGCAAGTGGTATGTACCTGTTACCAAGTCTATATTTAAATCATATAGGCCTAGGTAGAATAATTATCAAAACACATTTGTATGTGAATTGTATCAAGATTTTATTTTTTAAAAATTTTAACTTTTGATTTTGTTTGTTTTGCTAGGGAATACTTCTTAAAAGTATGGGTATTAGTCGAATATTTAAAATAAAAATAGAATGAAATGATTAGTTATATACATGCATATGGTCTACATGAGTTAATTGAATAAGCCATTGTATGCATTTTGTATATTATTCAAAAACAAATTTCCAATTTACAAATTTGTGGGTTACATATACGGTTACATAAGCAAACCCGCTTTTCAAAATATTGTTTATAACAAATTGTTTTGGTTTAAAACAAATGTCCTTGTGCAGTACAAAAATAAACTATTTATATGTATACATACACAATTGAGTGACATTTAACATTGTGTTTACGATGTAAGTATAATTCTATTTGTTTGTTTTGATTTGAACATTATGTTGTGAAACTGGATGTCACTGTTTTAAACGGCGTTAAATTCTTTCGTTTTAAATAATCATAAGCCTACCCAGAAGGTTTTGTAGATTACGTTTCACGGTAGCTTCATAACATAAGGCTTAAAGATAATAAAACAGTTTTTATTTCACAATGTCTTATTGCTTATACGCAACACAGCATTAATCGGCAGCTCATAAATTATGCTCCAGGGCCAAAGCGTTTGGAAGCAAGGACACAGGTTCGAATCCCGAATAAAATATGAATTTAAATATTATATTTAGACGACCATGAATCATCATCGTCATCATCACCTTGAATAGCTCTAAAACACTGATAAAATACAATACTAGACTACCAAGGATGGCGCGCTTAGGTTAGCGCGGGAAGAGCGCACGCTCTCATGTCATAACTAGGCATCCCCAGCAAACCGTATTTTTCAAATAATTGGATGAGCGAAGCGAAGACATCATTTTCATTGACCCCCGAAAAAATTTAGCTCGGGTGTTTTTTTTTTTTTTTTACCTGTCTGCTTGTTCGCGCTCTACCGGGCAAACGGCTACTTCGATCTTGATGAAACTTTATGGGAACGTTTAAAATCACTGAAATTATATATGTTATGATTTAAGATACATTTGAAGAAAATTTTCTCATAGAAATCGTACTTTTACGATTTTTTAAATACATTTCCGTGATATTTGGGCCGATTCTGACGTAATCAATGGACAGAAAGATTTAAAAAAGCTCATCCATCAACGCGACTAGAAAAGGCGTTCGCGAAGCGGCCTAATGCTATGACCAATAGAGGTCGGCATTTACATTACAACTCACGGACAAAGTGTTCCGATGAGAACAGTGCAAGATATTCACGACATGGGCGTCAAGAACGCAGAACGTCAAACATACATAGCCACGTACATGGTTTGTATTCCCAAATACGGTTCCGTTTGATCAAAAAAACTTCGCATACATAAGGAGTGTTCTCGAGACATTCTACGGAATTTGAGCTCTTGGCACAGGTTATTTTGGTTTCCTCAGTTCACATAACAATTTTTAAAAATATGATAATGTTGTAACATAGTTTAATCCACGTTGAAAGTTGTTGATAATTTTCAACGGCCTAACGTGTAAATGTAAACTAAAAAATATCTTCCGGAACAGAAAAACACGAAAAATTCATTTTTGAGGTTCCAAAAGATGTTTTTTGTTTTTATTTCGATGTTGGACCGTTAAAAATTGGCAAACACCTTCAACGTGGATTGAACTATGTTGCGACATAAAAATATTTTTTAATAATTGTTATGTGAACTGAGGAATTCTAAACAGCCCGTTCTAAGAGCTCAAGTTTCGTTGAATGTCTCGTGAATGAATGTTAGGTACTCACAGGAGAAATTGAAATTTATTTTTCTAACTGAAAATTAATGTTGATTTTTCTTTTTTCCATGCGAATAATCAGAAAAGTACGCAAGTACTGCAGTCAAAAGTCGAAACACTAAAGATTCCCCGATATTCAATAATTGAAAGACCATGGGCCAGTAGATGCGGAGATTTCTGGTTTAGGGTAAAAGACTAACCACAATATTTAAACGCACAAATTACGTTTTTTTAGTGATATCTCGAGAACGCTGCAAAATATCGCAAAACTGTTAGCTGACATCAGCTATGTGGTTTGTGTAAGGATTATAGCCTGCCCGAAAAAATATTGTAACGTGATGGTAATTAAGTATTTTATATTTAATTAATTTAAATGCATATTTGAAATACAAACACATGAATACAAACAGCACTGATCAGCACCGAATACTTTTTATTGCATTACATTGTACTATCAAAACCACATTGCTGTCTGTTATCAGTTTTGAGATATTTTCCACCGTTCTTGAGATATCACGAAAAACTTTTATTTCGCGTGGTTTTAATATCAGTATAACTTATTAATTAATTAATTAATAACTAAGTCAAGTTTTACAACAAATTGCTCTCATTCAACAATTCTATCCTTCAAACTTGTTTATGGCCCAAAAACTCAATTTGTACTAAAACTTTGTTAACATAAAATAATTGTAATCTGTATACTACAAACCAACAAAGCTTTTTAGGAATCCTGAGTCAAGATTGCTTATGTAGAGAATCGAACCGACAATCAGCCGAGTGAGAGGCTTGTGCCTTAGCACTGAGCCACTTTATTCAGCTGTAGGGTGACTTTGTGGCCTACGAGGTACCCTACAAGCTAAACGCTGGCCTCGGAGGTTTTGCAATGACTGATAATACAGACTAAAGCCCTTTGTGATAAGAAAGCGATTCCAACGCATGATGGTTCAATAATTCGACTACAGCATAGCTCGAACAACATGGAGGGATTATATGGATCAACTTATTTTCTCAAGATAATACTCAAAAGAAATGACGAAACGTGTGGATTAAAGATGGATTAACAAATTTGGGAGTCGAATTCTTGTGGACTGATGTAAAAGGCAGTTCAACTGGTGTCTTAATTAATCTAAAATATGTAGGCCCTATAAAATGAACTTGATCCCCACTAGCATTGTGATTGATTGTTGCCTTACAAATTTTAACACTCTTTGTATAATATTTCATATTATTATGACACAGGTGAACTTATGCCTTGAATCTATTTCTAGTAACTGGCACGCAAAAATATATTAAGGTTTCTAATTTGTTATAATAAATTATACATACTTATAATTATAGCTAACAGTTGTAGTTGCAGTGTTATAGTCCTAAATTTTTAGTGGGTACAAGAAAACAATAGTCTTGATACCCCAACCCCCCTCCCATTCCTAGAAAATTATATTAACATTGTCGTATAAATAGTGTTTACAAATGAATCGAGAAGCAGCAACCAGGTACTTCTTATGCTCCAGTGTCTCTAGCAACCAGGACCACATTTGCATTATTCTATTCTAATGTGTGGCAATGTTTATGATTCTCAAACATTTTACAGTTTAAGCATTCGAATATTAATCCATATTTCATATTGTACCAAAATGTGTTCCATACATTCGCTTAGAAAATTGTTTAAATGTTGGTTCATGGTTGTTGGGTTTCAATTGTTTTTGGTTTTTTACACCCTGCAATTTTAGCGTTAAAGACAGAGATAACTCCCAATAACATCTATCTCTTTCTCCCCAGCTTCGAAGTGTGTCCAATGGTAATGGAGGAGACAGCAGTGCGGGTGAGCCGACGAAGCCGGTTCACTTATGGCAGACATTACAACTGGAGAGAGAAGAGCTGCAGGAGCGAGAGAAACAGCTCCAGCAGAAGGTCACGTCACTCAGCAAGGAGAAGGAAGAGACAGAGGCCAAACTGAAGACGTTGCCGATATTGACAGCAGTAAGTCATTGGAGTATTTTTAGTCTGGGTTGAAGTTAAACTTTTATAATTGGTCGTATATTTGTCTGTTACACTTCGCCCTCTATTGCTTAGCCATCGACAAAACGATGACACGACGGGGTAAACTCTACTTTAATGTGCTTAAAAAGTAATTTATAAACAAAATTGAATGTACTTTTTTAAAGAATTACATTAATCATATAATATACAGCATTTGTTTTACTTAAACACACACACATGATGAGGACATATTATCCTAAACACCCCCCTTACTGATGACTCTTTCAATAAACGAAAAACGGACCTTTTTATGATAAGAGCAAAAAGCATTTTAAGTAGTCGAAATAAAATATACATTTTTGGCATCAGAACTAGTTCAAATATATTTAACGGAATATCCTAAACAATATTTACTAATATCATAATGTATCCCTACGAAGTTTATTCTAAACGAGTTTTGTATTATTGCAGCAACAAGACATTCTTAAACAAAAGATCCAGCAACAAGAAGCCATCATCAAGCAGCAACAATCTCAGCTTCAGCTAAAAGAGCAAGCATTACAACAGCAAGACGCACTGCTGGATCAACAGGACACTCAACTCCAGGAGCAGCATGTGAAGCTCAAGCTGCACGATGATCAGCTGCGCGACAAGGCCGAGAAGATCCGCGAGAACAAGCGACAGAGTCAAGTGTTCGAGCAAAGACTGCTGGACTCCGTACAACAGTACGAGAAGCAATCGCAAGAACTAGAAGAGAGCAAACGGGAGGCGAACAAGTGGACAGAAACCGCAGAAAGACTACAAAGTGAGCTGCACAAGGCAAAAGATCAGATTCAGATGAAGGACAAAGTAGCGGCTGAACAAGAAGTAAGGGTGGCTGATCTGGAAGACAGATTGAGAATACAAGGTGAAGAGAAAGACCAACTATCTCAAAAGTATTCTGATCGGGGTAAGAAACTTGAAGCACTCAATGAAATGTTGAATTCACTAAATGCCCAGTTTATTGTACAAGAGTTAAAGGTACTGGAGCAACGCGAGAAGATTCAAATCCTAGAAACTGTGCAAGAAGAATTTAATGTTCAAAACCACGAACTTCAGCAGCACAAACTGCGGATAGAGCAACAAGCTAAACAGTATAGAGAAATAGTTGATGAGATTCAGGAGCAAAAGATCCAGAGTCAAGTGTCGGAACAAAAGTTGTTGGAATCGTTGCGGCAACTCAATAACCAATCGCAAGACTTGAAAGAAAGAGCGCTTAAAAATTAGTGAAGCAACGGAAAAGGAATCTTACTTGAAGAAAGAATTGCAACAGGCAAGAGAACAGATTCGGTTGAAAGACGAAATATTGGCGGAGCAAGAAGCAAGGGTGGCTAGTCAAGGAGAGATCCTTAGAATTCAAGGGGAAGAGCAAGACGTGTTGTCACAACGATTTGCTGAGCAAGCGATAGATATAAAAGATTTAAAGCGACAGCTAAAAACATTGACCACTGAGCTTGTTGCTCAGGAGTCAAAATCACACGAACAACGTGAACAAATTTGCCAACTTAGGAAAGTGCAACAAGAATTCTTAGCTCAAACTGAAGAGATGGAAGAGATAAAAAAACAGAATACAAAGTTTAAAGAAGACATAGAATCCCAAACTTTGGTTATAGAAGATTTAAGAAAAGACCTGCTTAAAAAATACGAGCAAATTGAAGAAGGGCTGATAAAAGAAGCCTTGAGTAAGGCTGAACAGACCGTGCAACAACAAGACAAGCTATTGCAGAGACAAAATGAGGAGTTGGTCTTCCGAGGTGACTTGGAACAAATGATTATCAAACAGAATGACCAATTGACAGAATTTCACAGTCAGTTACTCAAACTTGATGTACTGAAGAAAGAATTGCACGAAAAAGACTTAAAGCTGCAGATCCAAGGAGGGCAGTTAGAAGACCTAGCAAAACAGGTGACACAGCAAGATGAAGAGCTTCAAATGTATGCACAAAAGATGTTGGTTATGGATGAATTGCAAAAATCCATGTTAGAACAGAGTACGATTCTTGCCGATGTTCAGACGCAACTTCAGCAGATGAAAGAAGAACTGGAACAGAAGGAAATCGAGTTGGAGAAAAAATGTAGAGAGTGCATGTCTTCGGAGGAAACTGTTGTAAATCTTGAGGTGAGGATAAATAATCTGTGTCAAGAGCTGAGTGATCAGTCAGAGGTGAATCAGAAACTGCTGCAAGAAAACGTTCATTGGGAAATGCTTGCTCAAGAGTGGAAACTTCTAAGACAGGAGTTGGAGGATGGTATTAATGAAAAATCTCAGCAGCTGGAAGAACTAAGTGTGCAGTTACATGAACGGAACCAACAGTTGAACATCCTAAACGAGCTTGAAAGTAAACTGGTTGAGCTTGACGAGCGATTGGTACATCAATGTGAACGACAGAAACAAAGCGAAGAACTAAATGAACGTTTAGTCAATCAAAGAGTGGAATTGGAACATACAACGAGGTTTTAAAAAACGGACAGAGAGTTATGGAAGAAACACTAGAGAAACAAGAAAAAGATCTTGATGAGAAAGCTAAACAAATAGACATTCTGCAAACATACTGCAAACACCAACTTGAGCAACATGAAGATCAACTTAACCTGCAGTTGAGGATTGAATCAAAACTAAAAGAACAACTCGAGGAACTTGAACGTTGCCAAATGCAGTTGCAAGAGAGGGAGGAGCAACTGCTGAAAATGGAAGAACTAAAAGAAGAATTAATTAAGAAAGACTTTCAGATATTAAATAAAGATCAAAAGTTGCAACAGTATGAGGAGCTGAAAGAGAAATTTGACCTTCAGGAACTCGAACTGAAGGAATTGCAAGAGGAATTTAACGCAACCAACCAGAATTTAGAAGTTCAGTTGAAAAAAATGGATCTTTTCGAAAAGATGAAAGTAGAATCTGAAGAATTGCAAACACATTTAGAAGAACAAAATAAAATATTAGCTGACGAAGTAGACGATCTCGACTCAAGACTACTCAACAAAGAGAGACAATTCCAAGATCTCAAAACATACGTCGAGACACAAATGAAGGAAAAATACGAAGACGTTCAAGAACTGGAATTGCTCAAACAGAAACTGGAAAAACAAAACAAAGAAATACACCAGCAGGATCACGTACTGCAGGACCAAGACAAGTTTATCCAGCGTCTGCAACTTCAAGTTCTTCAGTTGGAGCAAGACATCCTGGGAGTCCATCAAGACTCCATCGAGCTGCAAAACCAGGTCAACAAAGATCACGCTCAACAGTTGGAAGTTCTGGAGCAGCAGTTGCTGAAGCAGAGTCTGTTGCTGCAACAACAAGACCTCACCCTTCATAAGCAGGACGAGTTACTGCAGCAAGTCAACGCCAAGTCCAAATTCTACAGCTGGGGGACCAAGAAGAAGTGATGGTAAGTTGTACATTTACTCGATTTTGTTTTTGTTTTTTAGTTGGTATAGGTACAAAACTCGTCTTTGTACCATCTGACAGAAGAAACCATGCATCAAACGATATTTGGTGGAATATAAAAGTGTGTTAAAACATTAAAAAAGGTGTTCGAAATTTGATTTTGCACTCGACTTGATACGGTATTTTCCAAAACTTTGTATAATGACTGTTAGTGAGTGTATGTCCAGCTCTCAGAAATTTATACAAAGTCCCTCTTCTATTCTGCCAACTTTTTTTTGTCACTATCTTAGAATTCGTATTTACCAGTAAGATGGACTTTTTCAATACCAAATACATACAATTTAAATTGCCCCCCTCTTTCAATTAGTTTTATACTATTATTCTAGTCAAAAGAATTGGGAAATATCACTTTACTTAACAAATTAAAGACAATGTTTTGCAGAACCACAACATTATTTTGAAAAATAATCAATACAAAAATTATGTTATTAATATGTTTCTATGTATATGTGTGTAATATGTAAATTTCACCAGACAAAAATTTGAATTTGATTTGTGAAAACAAAGTTTGCCATTAAGGCACAGAATAAAAATTAATAATTTTTCGTGGGAAGCTTGCCCAGGGTGCAATTCATGCCCCTCTTCAAGTGCCTAACTAGTATCTAGGTATATTGCAGATAGGACGGTTGTGAAGGGATGTCTGATATGGCTGTTTTTGAGGACTCAATCCCTATACCTCGGAAAAAACATTCAGTCAGGATTTCCGGTCTCGACGGGATTTGAACCCGGGACCTCCTGAATCAGCATCGCGCTAAGGCTGTTGTAATCAGGGTAGGGTCAAAACCTTAGAAGTCCATGAAAGTTGGCTGAATGAAAGAGTACCTTTAATACAACAGCGAAAAAAAAATTTTTTTGGTCGGGTCATAACCTCACTATCGACTATTATATGTCGTTTTTTGACAATAGTGTAGCCAGCACAGATAGTGCAAAATTAAATTTTGTGAATCGGTTTTCTGGACATAGTTTCTTAAAACCTTTAGCTACAACTTCAACTATAAGGACAAATAGATTTCCGAAATATCAGTAGGTTTACGATTTTTTTTTGCCAGACGATACAAAAATTTTAAAAAATTCATATATGTACCGTTTGGCAAAAAAAATAGTACACCAACTGTATTTTCATAAATATATTTGTCCTTACAGTTGAAGTTGTAGCTAAAGGTGTTAAGAAACTGTATCCAGAAAAACCGATTCTCAAAAATTAATTTTGCAATAACTGTGCTGGCTACACTATTGTCAAAAAACAACACATAATGGCCAAAAGTAAGGTTTCGTCCCGCCCAATTTTTTTTTTCCTTTTTTTCCTGTTTTAAGTAAGGCCCTCTTTCATTCAGAAAACTTTTCAGCCATGTTTCTTCAACTTTCAAATTATCGGCCAGAGGTGGTACAATAGCCTTACTGAATAACATATTAAATTACTTTCTTTTGTACTTCGTGGTTTGGCTACATTTTTACTCTTTTACTTCATTCTTGTGATTGTTTTTTTTTTTTCAGGTGCGGAATAAGTCTTTCTTTGACAATGGCAGCCTGCATGCACCTCGCATAGTCCAGAACAAGTGCAACGTTCTACACTGTTATTCTGAAATAGAGATGAGATGATAGAATATAAGAAAATGAACATTTTGTGCCAATATAACGAACAATTGACCAAAAAAACGAAAATAATGATAGGTTAAAAAAATTGTTGAAGATTTTTACCGAGCTACATTTAATTCTATTTGCATTTTTTATCATTATGCAGTGAAATGATTAATTAATATTGTGTGCGAATTTTACCTAAGTATTAACAAGTTATTAAATTAGTCAGTAAGTATTTAAATTTGACAACTAAAGATGGATGTATAAAATAATAAACTTTATTGTTACGATGAAGTTATTTGCTTTTAGTCTTTTAATACTTCATCCTATAACCTACGTCACGGAATTTCACAGGCATGGTTGAACGAACCATATTCTGAAGAATCACATTTTAAGGTAAAATAGAATTACTTTCTATTGGGAGTCTGCTTACCTTGTCACGATATACATTTTGTTCAGTCAATAATTAGACGTCAGCGAAGTGACTGAGGAAACCATTCAAGAAAATCGGTACTTCCGTGATTCTGTAAGTGTGTGTGTGTGTGTGTACATCGAAAATCAGCTGGATCAATGAACAGATTGCGCTGAAATTTTAAACGGACATTCGGTACGAGTTTACTGAGAATTCTGCTAACAAAATTAGTTAGATTCGTTGCGATTTAAACCTACAAAAAATAATAAATTGTATTGAATAATAGGCTGCTAATGTGAAGAAATTATTTTGTGGGAGACGTGGGTACAATCCCCTGGTCGGGAAAGATTATGTAATATCTGGATGGTATTTTAAAAGTTATCAAATATTATTATTACTATTATTTAGAAATGCATATAACGCAGTGTAGTCTTTCATCTGTGACAAAGCTTGACAAGGTTGACTCAATCTCCCAGCTCTATTTGGGGGTACCTTGAGCGTGCAAGATTTGATAAACCTTGGGAACTGCATTTCATAGCCAGACAAAAAAAATAACAAACAAAAAATGTTTTTTTTTTCAAAAACAAAACCATTGTCGTATTAGTAGTTTTAAAGCCCCTCAAACCATTATTGTACAAGTAGTTTTTCAGCAAATTTGAGATGAGAGTAAAGTGTTCATTGGTATAAGTAATTATTACAAACGGAATCCTCCGAAAATTACTTTGATTTTCATAATAAGCCTTCTGGTGAGTCTTCGTAATGAAAGTACGGTAGTAGGTAGTACAAAGTAATACGATGGTTATACCATGGGTACTATTTAAACTCCATGGTAATACTATCATCTTTGTATTTTAGCAAATGCAATTATTTCAACAAACATCAACACACACAATATCACAATAAAAATAGCACGTAAACTGTAAAACCAATGCATCAACACACACAATAACAGTAACACGATACACATAAAATAAGCTTTGCGTAGCAATCATTACTCGTGGTGATGCCAGAATTTAAAAAAATGTTTGTTGTGCAACTCTATTTTATTTATTTATTTTATTTATTTCAAGCATACAAACAAAAAACCCATTCGTCTGCATAGCAGACGGGTTTTGGGAGGTGTGAAGTATGATCGAAATTTGATTATTATAATAATAATAACATAAATATAATCAGTTCAAATCATAAATTGCATTTTTAAAGAGCTGAAAATACCATCTGCTCAGCCTACTAAATGCTACCTAGTACTTATCTCGACCTAGGTAGTCATATTGATAATTCTTATTTTGTTTATTTTAATCATTAACCTGTATTCTTGAAACAAATTATTATCAACAAATTAATGTTATTCCTTTAATTTTTAACGTTTTTCTATTATCGTTATCTAAATGTAAACCATATTATAAAACATGTGTTTATTACTATATCAAATAATTTGTATTCATACCACTTACGCTAAGTGACATTATGTATAGCAGTATAATACACCTATGGGAAACTGCTCTCGGTCAAACTCTGTTTTTGAGAGCAGTCGACCTATACTCTTATGACTGTCGCAATTTAAATGTAATGTACTGACTTAATTTTAATAATAAATAATAAAATAATAATAATAATAAACAATATGGCCTTCTCAAATGCAAGTTGGGAAAATAATGTAATAACAAAATTATTGCTATATTCAAATATTTTATGGTTTATACGCCACAACAAATAAATAATTTATACTATTTTAGGGGCATTTTAAATCGAGTACAAAATAACAATTATTTCCATTGGCCACTTTGGTAACACCTCGGCCATCAACATTAGCACTATATTTTAAAATATGCAACTGGAAATAATCATCAAATTTAACCATTTTATTCACTATCAAGTTGTTTTTATTAGATGTAGTTTAATTTTTGTATATTTGTGTTTGTTTAGTTTATTTGTAAACATTTTACTTCTTTGATAAAATTATGAATAACATTTTGAACTTGATATTTTTTTTATTTTGTTCATTTTAAAAGGCGGTGGTAAAACAATAACATTCGCACCGACAGTTCGCGCCAAATCACCTTTATGCCAGAATCCCAGGCAAAGTTTTAAAATGTATATTGACGACTTAAAAAGAGATTTCTATAACGTTTTAACTGCAAAGGTAACATTTCATAACCCTGTTGATCATATTGATGTACTTAACTCATCATATACATAACCTGTATTTACAAATGGTCTCATATCTTTATATTTGCATGTGGTCCTGCTTTCTTTCAGAGGTTACTTTTATTGGTAAATTATGACATTGATGCAATATGCACTTGTAGAATTTTACAACACCTCCTTAGATATGATAACATTGCATATACGATGGTGCCAGTGCGAGGAAAGGAAGATCTACATAAGTCGTATACAGAAAACAGTCAAGAGGTGAGTTCCTAACCTCAAAGTTGGCCTAGGCCCCCACTGTGAACGCAAGGCCTAGGGCCTAGCCTAGCCTAGGCCTAGGAAAGCCAATAGTGTTCAAGATTCATCTAGGCCTAGCCTACGCATTTAACATACCTAGGCCTACATTGCAGTCGTTAGCCTAGCTTGTGTAAGGTCTACTAGGGCCTAGGCCTACCTAGCCCTAGCTCTTTGTCCGTCCTACTGGATGAGATCGAACAAAACTAGCCAATGCTTGAGTCTAGCTTAGGCCTGTGGTTAAGCTGCTGTGTGATGCTAAACTAGGGATGGACAAATGCGTGTACTTTCCTAAACAAATAGGCTACACTCTTGGCATTCAGTGCGTGTGTAGGTATAGCCCTACACGTTTACACTCTACTCATTAATGTTTATAGTTACTAGTTCTCAGCTTGAAATATATTTGTGTAGGCTAGGCCTAGACCTATTTAGTTAGGCCTAAGTTTTGTCCAACCAGAAGAAGATTGCATAGGCTATAGTGCGCAACAGCAATCACAGTAAAAACAAAGGGTAGATAGACCTCACTTAGCTGTAAACCTTTGGATAGCCGGTGGCCGGTCGCACATAATATAGGTGTTGGCCTACTAGCCTACATACATGTTTATTGTTTTTAGAGATTAACGTGTAGGCCTAGCCCTACACCCATAAAAAAATGTGTGCACATTTACATCTGTAGGCCTACAATGTCCCACTCCCATCCCTACGCTAAATCCAAAATTGAATAGCCTACATGTTCACTAAGATGGATGGGAACCTAAATAATTCTAGCTAAGCCTATAGAGGTGGAACCAATTAAGGTGGTGGTCGCCGAGGGATCGCCGCAGCACTGTCGCCTTCGTAAGTGGCCAACAGTAAAGAAACAAATATGCTAGCGTCCCGGGCACTGCTCATGCTCATAAAGCAGAACAACCAATTGCCTTTGAAAAGGCACACCCGGTTTACGAATTTTTTAATTGCTTGCCATGATACCTACAATATAATAAAAGAATATTTTGAAGGCGAACGAGACAACTTTCATATGTCATTAAATCTAGCGTAGGTAGCCATCAAAATCAGAGTAGCCTACCTATGTTGGCAGCGGAAAAGCTCAGTAAATTTGAAATGGCCATTGCCAACAAGCAAAAAAATATAGTATTTATTTAGTACTCATATAAAATCAATATTTCGCTTAAACTTATTAGTTATTAATCATTAGCCTACATAGAGCTCGTTTAATTATTTAAAATATAAGTTTATACTATCAAATAGGCTATAACAATTGATTGACAAAATCACATATTATAGTGATTGTGTGCCAATTGTTGATGTTGGCATACATTCTCTGGCTTGACCTTGATGACTGCCACTGCCAGCTTATCTGGTTCACCTATACAAAATTAAAGGGCAAGATCATTTGTTGCACACACAACGTCACAGGTACGGTAGTAGGCCTAGCGTAATTTCCAATATTTTTCGGTCCGTTTCTTAAACAATGCTCTAATAGATGTACCAAGACCACTGTGGCCCGCGCCATTACGTGCGCGCGCATCCGGGCCAAGCTCATTCTTGGTTTTAGGGGAGTTCCGTAGATACGGGCGTCGTACGGCTCAGTTCTAGCCGGCAGCCGTGAGGAACTCATCTCCTCACGACGGGGGCGATATGTCCTCGCCACCCCAGCACCTCCGCCGATCACTCGCCGTACGCGCGTATGCGCTCATCGCCTGCATTCAATCAACTTGGACTCGTCCGTTTTGGCCAGGGCTTTTGTGGTGTTGGTAGATCTATAATAGCTTGTGGAACTATCAATGTGATGACAAGTAATACATATTGCTTACAGATCAAATGTGTGGTGTTAGTCAACTGTGGAGGAACTATCGATATCGTTGAGTTCCTACAGCCGGAAGAGGATGTTGTCTTCTTTATAGTGGACAGCCATCGACCAACCGATGTATGCAACGTGTACAGTAATGGACAGGTATGCTACCTTGTTTAGGCCTACTTAGTGACAAAGTTTGAAATATTTCAATTGAAATAATTCATTTGAAATGTTTTAAAGTGAAATATTTCAAGCCATTTTGGTTGAAATATTTCAAATAATTTCAAGCTACCGTATTGTTCCGAATAAAGCACGACCTCGAATATAACACGACCCCCAATTTTTCAGAATCATTTCAAGAAAAAAGAAAAAAATCAAAGAAAATTAAAATGTACATGAAACACTTACAACAAAACATTTTGAACAATGTTAGGGCCTAGGCCTATGGTTTTTTACAGGGTAGGGCCAAGCACAAGCTCACATGTCAACCACAGTTCACCAGTCTGATTCCTGGTCTTCAATGTTTACGTCACGGGGGGGGGGGGGGGGGGGGGGGGGGGGGGGTTATACTAGGCCCTAGTATCTATGGTCGTAGGCCTAGGCCTAGCTCCTTCGCAATCCCTTGCTGATTTGTAAGGCAGAGGAACCTTTCTTTTCCACGCGATCAGCAGTCTTCATTTGTTCATCTTGAGCCATTTCATCTTCTCCTTCATCACTCATTATTACGTTACGTAGACTCTTAGCTCTTAGCAACGAAGATAGACAACCCCGACAAACAAAATCTATGTAGGTCAAGCTAGGTCACGATGTGATCACGGCTAAGGATTCTGACGACTAGCAGACAGTTTCGCCCAAGGTTCGGCCGAGTTCAGTGGCTTCGAGTGGGTGGGCGGGGCGAAGCGCAGCAGACTATGCGCGGGAGTTGTATAGAGGCGTGGCCTATGTTCAGGCGCTATTTCAAATGCAAGCGCGCGGAAATAACGCGAGTGCTGTTTTTGAGATTGTATTTTCGGAAAAAAACATCGCGCTATATTCGGAACAATACGGTAAGTCTCTATTTAAATATTTATATGTATGCACTTGAAATTAACATTACATGTTTCCAGCATGCTCCAGTCTTCTCAATTCCAGACATTCATATGGTTGAATTTGCAATACATAAGCAGTTTTATAATGCCATAATGTTTGTTTTTTAACTTTTTTTAGTTTAGTATGTAGAATTTTGACTCCTAGACGTCACTGTAATAGTAGACCAACCTTGAATTGACCTCCGTTTATATGTCCTTGTTCGATTAACTATGGCCACTGAGGTACAAATTACAACTTTTTTGATCATTGAAATATTTCATGAATTATTTCACGAATTATTTCATGAAATATTTCAAGATAAATAATTTCATGAAATTTTTAAACACTAGGCCTACTAGGTAGGCCTACACATAGGCCCTTATGTCTAGAGTAGGTAGGCCTCTCCACATGGTCAGGCTCTGTAGTCCCTGTACACAGAAGGGCTGCGTTTAATCAAGGAAACACCCTTGGACTTTAAACCTTAGACTCTAAACCTTAAAGAGTCTTCACTAGACAAATATGACCTTGACACGCGCGTAAGCACTCAAATTCAGATGTACAACGCTCTGGAGAAAAATTGAAACGACATATGTGAATTCTAAAATGCACAAGACACAGATATTTTTATGCAGAAGAACATACAATAAACAGAATTGCTTTATGTAATAAACCCTACTATTCACCAATCACCATTGTTAAGCGTAAAGTCAACGCGACGGGAGCAACCTCTTCTTTTCCCATTGCGTCGACTTTATGCGTAAAAAGGGTGTATAGTAGTAGGGTTTATTACACACATCAATTCTGTTTGTTGCATGTTGTTCAGCATAGAAATATCTGTGTCTTGTGCATTTTAGAATTCACGTATGACGTTTCAATTTTTCTCCAGAGCGTTATACATCTGAATTTAAATGCTTACAGGCGTGTTATGTACATGTCTGTCTCGTGAACACTCTTAAACCTTAGGAAATCATGTGAACGTGGTAACACTTTGGGCATCCATGTTTCAACTTCGTTAGACCATAAACCTTTTAAAAACCTTAGAAAGTTATGTGCACTGGCATATAGTAGTAAGAAGACAATTATTAGGTAGGCCTATCCTAAATTGAGAGATATTTATTTTTTTAGTCAGTTTCAGTTGAGTTTTACCGGAAACTCGTTAGGTTATCGGCGCCAATTAATATTATTATTTTTTGAACAGCAATTGCGAACTCCGGAAAAAGTACTCGCCCGTTAAGTTAGTGAAATGAGATTTTTACTAGCCCGAGCGAAGATTCACTAGCCTCAGGCGAGCATTAATTTCGATCCCTGTGTGTCAGCGTTATTTGGGGGGGGGGGGGGGGGGGCTCTTTTGTTCATCAGTTGAGTCATCACACGACTTATCTCAAGGTCAGCCACTCAAAGTGGGAAATATTTAGGGTGCGTTATTTTATTTAACTCGCAAGTCGGGTGGAGTCGGGTTGGGTCGAGCGATAGGTCACTTCTCAAAGACAATAATAAAAGAACACTTTTAGAAGAGGTTAATAATAAATTGTAATAATAATAAAAATAATAATGATAATAATAGTTGTAAGAAATTGTAGGACTCTTATCTGGCACTTGATGTTCATTGCGCACATGAGAGAATACATCTCCAAGTAAATACGATGAAAACTCGCACACCTGTGCAGCCGCCATAACATTTTACTGTTGACGTTGAGTTGACCCCACTTGCTCGAGTGTTTGGACCCGTGCAGTTAGAACTAGCTCGGGTCGACCCACTCGCTAATTAAAGAACGCGGGTCGTTCGACTCAGTTCTAATAAAAGAACAAGTAGAGTGTGTTCGGGTTAGGAGGGTCAAATAAAAGAACGCACCCTTAGAAGGTTGACATTGGGAGAATGGTAAACGTTTAAACGTGGTAAGTAGGACCTACAGTAGGTAGTTTAAACGATTAGGGAATTAAACGAAATTGAACAGCCTAAAAAGTGACTGGTGGTCTACACTAAAGACTAGGAAGTGAACTTTAGCATTATTTTATAAATCTAGATGGCAGTGAATAACGCTTGTCTATGTTTTGTTATTATTTTGTCAGTTGGTAGCATGACAGCTAATTTAGGCTAGGGCTACATGTGAAGTATGAATAAAGTGTGAAAATGATTGCCCGTAGGGCCGTAAATAATAAACAGATATAGGCCTACACACATCAATTAACGTCCACTGTATCTAGTCTTGTGACAATCTTAGGCCTACATAATCTTAAAATTATATTTTGGATGCTAATAAAAAGTAAAAACAAACTAACAAAGTACAAACCTCAATCACTACCGGTACGGTACATCTTGTCTGATGATTTGATTCTGTTTTTTAGGTACGTCTGCTTGGGAAAAGTGATGACGATGATGGAGTACCAGACTTTGACAGTATCTTCCAAGATGACGACGAGGACGAAGATGAGGTGAGGCAAGCTGCATGAATTAGCCTAGAACCGTAAGCTAGACTTGGCAAAACATGAACTAGCATAGGCCTTCAGCTTGTTGGCCCAGCGGTTAGAGTCCCTGCTTCAAATGTAGAAAGACCTGGTTCAAAACCCGCTTCAGGCAGAAGATTTCTAAGTTCTGATATGGACGTAGGTCCCTGAATTCTTGGCTTGGGAATGTGTATTAGAGCCGTCCTAGCAAGTGGTACATAATAGGATGAGTCGTCGAAGATTCCATTTCACTACACTGGAGAAAAATCCGGAATGTTTTTTTTTTCTTTCTTTCTTTTTTTTTGTATTTTTGTGTGTTTGTTAACACGATTCCGGCTAAACCGATACTCCGATTGCGATGAAATTTTATGGAGGCCTTCGAAATCTCTGAACTTAGAACTGCCACGTTTTTGAGCGCAATCGGGAAAATTTTCCTTATAAAAAAACGCAATTTTACGATTTTTTTCGATTTTTAAAAAAATTCTTGATTTTTTCACAGAACAACAGAAATCCGCGTACACAATGCAGCTCAATGCACCAATTACGCTCATCCAACAACGCGGCGGACTTAAGCGTTTTCTAGTAAATGTCAAGGTTGTTGGCAGTGTTGGGGTAGGAACTTTTAAAAAGAACGCGTTCTCGTGAATGAACGCGTTTGTTTTTTTGTGAACTTTTCAGTTTTAGAAAGTTCATTTGAAAGTTGTTTCCGTGCGTCGAGCGGCCGTCGACGCTTAAAAACAATAACAAATCGTTGTTCTATCGTAGGCCTACGTTGACGCACGTTCAGCTGTTTTTGACAAGGTCACGCACGATTCACGAAGTTAAAACGATGCACGCCAACTAATTCGGAAAAAAATCATGGAAGCCTAAAATGCTAACTAAGTATCTGCCATAATTTTACAAGCTGGTCGACAAGAATGTAGTACAAATCATCAACACGATCATAGACAGCTCAACACTTTCGTAAGACTCAAACTCGCGAATAGTTGGGTACTCGAACACCCCTAATGTTTTTCCTCGTGTTTTTCTTCATTTTACGCTAGCCTTGAATTAAATGGTGATTTTTTTTACAAAAGAACTTTAGAAAAAACTTAGTTCATATTTTAGACAAACTTGAACTTTTCAAAATTTTAGGTTTTAATTTAAAAGAACTTGAACTTTTTAAAAGTTCATTAGGCCTATTTGAGCTGTGAACTGAACTTTTAAAAAGTTAATTTTAAAAAAGAACTGCCTCAACACTGGTTGTTTGGGAATTGTTGATTGAGGCGTCGTCCGCAGGTGGAATTGTGTCCAGCTTGTTTCGTCAGTGTTCTATATAAAAATACCGGTCTCTAGTTGGCCATTGTTGGCTCATTCGTGCTTACAGGGCCTTTACCATCGAGCAGGTGAATTGTAGTTGTTATGGGTTTAACTTTAAATAACACTTTTCGGTCGTATGTCAGGGCAGCCCCGACATGGATGTTTCTGCACACTTTACTACACCTCCCACAAAAACATAAAAAAAATTGGAAAAAATTGGATTTTTTAAATTTTAATTTGGAAAATTTTTAAAACTTTGTAGGCCTATATGATGCCCTCCTATACAGGTCTTTTAATGCACTTACTATAGTTATCAGTTCCACTGCCTTCTAAATAATAAAAAAAAAAATCTGCCCAAAAAGGGTTAATGACATTTTAAGTAAAAATTTCATGCTGATACCTAAATCATCAAGAAGTATTATTTATTTATTTTTTTAAGCAAGCACCTTGCAACATATAGGCTACCCTATTGGTGAGTGGTTTTCAAATTTTTCATTTATCAATGTAACATTGGCCAGGTACTTCCACAAGTTATTATTGATAGGCCTACTAGGAAAACGCTCAAGTCCCGCCGCGTTGATGGATGAGCTTTTTTGTAAGTTTTTAGTTTGCGTAGGACCACTTTTCCTTTGCAAGTGCTTTTTGAATGCATTGTAGGTGATTGTTGTCAAGTTTCTATTGTTGCTTGTTAATTGTTATTAAAAAACCTCAAAAACCTCATATTAAAACCTTAATTCTATGGATTCTGGCTAACTTTTTCAACTTTTTCTTTCAAAAAGCAATACATCACCATAACCTTAATGTCCATATGAAATATGAACGATGTAGCCCCACCCGTTTGGTCAGAATCGGCCCAAATGTCACAAAAATATTGCGCTAAAAATCGAAAAAAATCGTATGATATTCATGAGAAATATGTCTTCGATTGTACCCAAAAACAATACATCTCTAAGTTCAGTGATTTTGAAGGTCCCCTCAAATTTTCATCAAGATCGCATATGCCATTTGCCCGGCAGAGAGCAAACAAACAGACAAAAATACAAAAAAAAAAAAAAACACCCGAGCTTAATTTTTTGGGGGTCAGTGAAATTGAAGTCTTTGCTTCGCCATCCAACAAATTTGCTTTAAATTGATGGATGGGCTATTTTGTAAGTTTTTAGTATTTGTGGGGTCTCTACTTTTTCAAGTTCCATTGCAAAATCATTTTTGTTAAATTAGGACTCAGTTTTATTAAGTACCGTAGTACGGTAGGCCCACTTATTGCTATGGTAAATTTAATAAAATTAAATAAATTTATGGTAGGCCTAAATAAATAAAATACCAATTTTATTAATAGAATGTAAAATATCTGGAGACCCGAAGACTTGCTCTAGTTTAGTACCGGTACTTGTTAATCATTATACCTCAAAAAACTTATATGACCTTCATTTCTATGGATTCTGGCTAACTTTTTCAACTTTTTCTTTCAAAAGGTACTACATCACCATTATCTTAATGTCGATGTAAAATATGAAGGTTGTAGCCTTACCCGTTTGGTCAGAATCGGCCCAAATGTCACAAAAATATTGCATTAAAAATCGGGAAAAAATCGTAAAAGTACAATAATGAGAAATATTTCTTCTATTGCACCCAAAAACGTGGCAGGTCTAAGTTCAGAGATTTTGAAGGTCCCCTCTAATTTTCATCAAGATCGCATATGCTGGTTACCCGGTAGAGCGCGAACAAACAGACAAAAAAACACCCGAGCTATTTTTTGGGGGGGGGTCAGTGAAATTGAAGCCTTTGCTTTGCTCATCCAATTATTTATTTATTCAACTTTTATCTTATGCAGGAATTCAAAGAACATAGGCATACAACAAACACAAACAACAAAGACAAAGGAGTACAATATTTTAAAGATATGATCCCCTCAACTTACATAATTTCTGCTTTCTCTAGCCGCTAGCGTAATGCTTATTTCATCCCAGGATGGCTTTGCAGTAGGTCCCTATATGCAGTTTACAGTTCTTGTTTCTTAATTGAGTGTTATTTTATTTATAGGCCTACTCTATAAGTATAACTTGACAACAAATTTATGTAGTAGGTATAACACTAATCATGTTGTTGTATTGTTGTATCTCAGGCTGACAGCGACGGATCCGACTCAGACGAAGAAACACGACAAAACAAAAGGCGACGGTTAGCTGAGGAAAAGGTTGTGAAGAGGCGCGAGAAACGGTTATGGGAGGAACAGCGAGATAAACTCATGTTTGAGTATTCACAATTTACTTACAACAGTCATTCGGTAAGTGGATGTCCGTAGGTACGACGACCTAGATTCATATTTACTCAATACTAGGGTTGCCGTTTGATAATCGATTCAGTCTTCCCAAATCGATAATCGAATAGCTCGCCCGCCTGAAATTTTGTAATTTACCGCCCGCTCTGCAGAACTTCATAAAATAGTACCAGTCAAGACATTAATCACTTTATTCCGTGAAAATTCGTTCACTGCAAGATCTACAACACACGTAAGGCGTGAAGTACGAAGCGCCTGCACTGTGCAGTATAGGCAACTACATGGCCCGTGTGTGTGTTACAGGCGGCTGCACTCCCGCGCCAATTGCTCAACCTCGGCGCGTCACAGCCGATATTGTAGTAAATCGCTCAAGGTCAACAAGTATTTTATCGAGATGCATTCCTCCCCACTCCACGCCAACTCGGTATCGCTTTACTTCATTCCGTAGTGCTACGATAATATTATCTTCTCACACCAATATTACGTCGTCTTCCAAACTAATTTCCAACATTATTCATCTTGTCGCGTACCGGTAATAAATATCGGAATATCTCGTAACTGAATGAACAACAATCGCAACAAAAGCTGAAATGAAACTTCACAGAACCACGATTTCCAAGAAGAACGACCTTCACAAAGAAAACACTCAAGCCGGGTAGCGTCGTGTCTATTCCACGTAGCGCGCTCTCGTCGGGCCCTTAGAGGTCGGGCCGGCCAGACGTGTGAGGGGAGGGGGGGGGAGCTTGTGAAAGATTTTGCTACTTGCTAGTGTGGAAAAACCCCGTTTTGAGCAAAAAAGAGCTATGGAGAAAAGCTGGGAGCTGGGAAGAAAAATAAATATGGTCTTCCTAGACATTGAAAAGGCGTATGATAGTGTGCCAAGGAATGTAGTGTGGGAAAGCTTTGAAAGAAAAGGAGTGGACAAAGGACTGATAGACAGGGTTATAAGTAGGGTATGTACATAGTATGTGAAAGCTGTGTATAAACACAGTTTGGGATGTCAGGGTGGTTCCAAATAATAACACAAGGGCTGAGGCAGGGAAGTGTGTTGTCACCACTGCTATTTATAATAGTGATGGATGACATACACAACAAGGTAAAGATGGAGGAAATAGAGGAGGTAGAGGTTATGCTGTTTGCCAATGATTTCCTGGCATGAGGAGGTACTCCAGAGATACACGGACCTCTGGAAGAGGCACATTGAAGAGGCCGGAATGAAGATAAGCATGATCAAGAGCAAAGTTGTTACTATGCCAGAAGAAGAAGATGTAAGGAGTTACTATCGTGCAGAGATCAAGATTGGAGAAGAAACCTTGTAAGTGGTGGAGAGTTTTGGATACCTTAACCTTGGAAGTGAAATAATGGCAAGCGGGAAGATGAAAAAGGAAGTTACCAACAGAATACAAAAGGCCAGTAACTTCTACCAGTGCCTGAAAGGCCTGGTGTGGGATAGGGAAATACCCATACAGTGCAAGATGACACTATACAAGACCTACTTCATACCGATCCTCACATATGCGGCAGAAACCTGGACTATGGGTGATAGAGAAGAAAGCCAAATACAGGCAGCGGAGATGAGATTCCTGAGGAGCACAGTGGGCAAGACAAGAAGAGATAGAATTAGAAATACGATCATCAGAGAGATGCTTGGGGTGGAGAAGTAAGGTGACAGGAAGAGGATGGGAAGGACACGGCTGAGATGGTTTGGGCATATGAAACGAATGACGGAAGAGAGGATGCCCAGGAGAATGTATGAGAAAAAGATTGAAGGAAGAAGAAGATGGGGGAGACCAAGGAAGAGATGCTTGTTGCACAGTTTGTCAGTTTGCACAGTTTGTCATCCCATAGCAAGAGACCTACAAACTAGAGGAGAGAGCTGGGAGCATGTAGCAGAGACACAATTGTGGGAGGATAGAAAGAAGTGGAAGAATTTGGTTGTGAAACCCAAGCTGACCCTGCCAGAAGTAGGAAACGGCAATGGATAATGATGATGATGATGAAAAGGGACATAAGGATGCACTCGCAAAAGGTCCACGGTTCGCGTCGGTATGTGAGCAAGTTTAGACCTAATTTTTAGTCGATTATCGATCGACTTAAAATTATCAATATTTATCGATCGATAATCGATTTCACGTGCGCAATTATCGATATCGAAATTCATATCGAACGGCAACCCTACTCAATACCTAGTTAAATGTAAAATGACTTCAGAGTCTACACACTCAGTCACATAACTGATTTTCAGTGGGAGACATTATTTTAAGCCTATATGAATCATGGCCCCTTGTGTCTATAGAACTTTCAAGGGTGGGGCAGACTAGAGATGCAAATTTAAAAAAAAAACGGCGGCCCGGCCCGGCCCGAGGCCCGCCGGCCCGACCCGAAACGGTCCGGCCCGGGCCCGGCCCGACTATTAAAAAAATACTGCGGCCCGGCCCGAACCCGGCCCGAAAGATAATCATCCTGGCCCGGCCCGGCCCGAAGTCGGCCCGAAAGTTTGGATTTTTAGACTCGTCAAAGCAAATGATCCGCCTTTGCCAACAGTATGATAGTATTTCTAGTTCTGCGATTATATACCGTTATACCTAGATCTGGGTGGGCATTGGGCAGTGTAGACCTAAAGCAAATTGCCCATATGGCATGTTTATGAATTGTGCGTGTATATTTATCGACATGAGTGATGCCGCCAATAAGGGACGCAGATGTAGTTGTAGGCCTACATATTTATGTGAGAGCACGTTCTATTTTGTGTTTATTCGGGACTAGAGACCAGGGCCCCGATTCATGTACATTTTTATCCCGGTATAAGCAGAGTTAGGTGGTATAAGTGCGGTATAACTCCGAATCCAATTCATGAAGACTTATCCCGCCTCGACCGGGGATAAGAAAATACGTAAACAGATGGCGGACATTTTAAATTTTGCATCTATGTGTAAAACGAGAAAAGTTGTCATTACTCTCATAAAACAAATCAGAAACCGTCCCGGGCCTAGGCCCAGATGTAGAAAATTATTCATAATACAACAGTGTAGGCCTAAAGTTCCATTAGGCTATAGGACTACATTCAATTAATGCTAACATAACACGTTTGACAAGCCCTAGGCCTCTCCTAGGCAACCCTAGACCTGCACGACCTTGTTCAGACACATCCCGCACAAATAACTAGTTTTGATTACAAAAAGCCTAATGCAGATAAAGAATGGTATGATAGTCCTAGGCTATTCCAAAATTTACGGCAATAATAAGCCTTTTCTTTTCTTTAAATGAATTCACGCAATCTCCTGTCACTAAATGAAAAAGTAAAACAAAAGATGGTGGAAATTTTCAGTGTTCTTTTGCTAATTTGCTGATTTACATGGCTGTGGAATGCAGTGGAAAATAACATTTGTTGTGTCTGTTGTTGCATTGGAAATTTTTGATTGGATGAGAGTTGCCCAGACTTAACCAGGCCTTATCCTGCCATGTCCTGCATTATACCGTCCTTATACCACCTATACCCGGGATAAATGTACATGAATCGGGGCCCAGGCGAGTAAGTATACTGTTATTTCAAATCATATTGGACAGTGAAAAGCAAAGTGCCGAGTGACATGTTCACAAATTATTAATATTTATGACTTAAGTCTATGAGTATTGAGCTTGTATTGAAATCGATGGGATCACGGGAGAAATGCCGCCACCGCCAGGCGACAAATTATTTAAGGGCGCAGATGTAAGTTGTAAAAACACAGCCTGTCTCCTTCGTCATAGTCTGTCCATCTTCTTGTCGAAGCACGTTCGATATTGTGTTCGGGAGTATTGTATCGCAAATCATGTTGTGGGGGTGTGGTGATGTCCACTCCAAACCCTTCTGTCCACCTCGACGTCGAAGCTCATTATAGTCTAAGCAAGAGGTTGGATTCTAGGAGATGAAACTTTAATTATAATATAATAATAAGACTGTGAAAACGCATTGTTTTTGTCTGTCTGCTGTATCTTTCTTTCTTTCTTTCTTTCTTTCTTTAACGTTTATCCTATTCAGTTAAAAAAATGATTTACAAATCAACTTCTCAATGCTTCGGCTCGGCCCGAAGCCCGAAACCGAAACTATCCCGAGCCGGAGCCGAGCATTGAGAAGCGGGCCGGGCCAAAACACCAATCTCTATTTCCTAAGTTAAATATGGTGCCCGGCCCGAAGCCTGGCCCGAAAGCCCGAACTGGCCGAAAGCCCGAAACGGCCCGGCCCGGCCCGGCCCGAAATTTTAATGCTTCGGGCCCGGCCCGGCCCGAAGCCCGAAAATAACAAAAACATCCGGCCCGGCCCGGGCTTTCGGGCCGGGCCGGGC
Organism: Sweltsa coloradensis; assembly: GCA_024449915.1. Classification (NCBI taxonomy): domain Eukaryota; kingdom Metazoa; phylum Arthropoda; class Insecta; order Plecoptera; family Chloroperlidae; genus Sweltsa; species Sweltsa coloradensis. The sequence goes on from JAMZAV010001410.1 coordinate 112,609, forward strand.
CAAAATTCCCATCTCTAGGGCAGACACATTTAGGCTAATCTTGGTTGAACCGTACATTAAACTTCTCTTCTGATTACAGAGTGCTATGCTGATGTTTGAACTAGCGTGGAAGCTGTCCAAGGATAACAATGACCTACTATGGTAAGTCGCAACTAACGAGTCCTTCAGTTTGTGTAATCATACTGTGTAAGCAACTTTCGAGTGAGAATTTTGTGTTTAATTTAAAGTTAATTTACCGTTCCTTATTCATCAGATAATTTTAAATCAATTCAAACATTTGAAGGTAAATTAGCAACCACATACCGGTTTTTTATTTTATTTATTTATTTATTTTTTATTTGTGGCCACATTCCAACAGGACAAATGTCCCACAAGTGCAATTTACCAAACCATACCAATACAAAATAAGCAACAATACAATGTAAAATTAGTTACATAAAAAAAATTACTATAAAAATTAAATAAACATGAATGTATGTGTGTGTGTGGTGTTGTATGTATGTTCGAGTGAATGATTGTGTGAGTGTGTAAAGTGTAAATATGAATTGTATGCAAGTACACGAGCGACGGTAGACATTAGTGAAGTTGATTATGTTATTTCTTTTAGTTGCTTTCGAAAGTGATGAGTGTTACTATTGTGCAAATCTAAATTCGGCCTATTCAATGATAAAAGATTGTTGTACGTACGTAGTCTGCAACCTTATAAACAGGAATACTTGTGCACATCAATGCGGCTGGAGGGAAGATGAAACAGTTTATGAAAACGAGTGTTCCTTGGTGGCACACAGTAGTTTAATGACTCAATTAGAGGCGAGTCAAGCAGGTTATTAGCAACTTTAAAGAGTAGAACAATGTCCATAAATTTCCTCCGGCTTTCAAGGGTACTTAGCTTGTTGTCAGAATACATATTTCTAGATAATTTACTCTGTGGTAGTATTCCTTAAAGTTATTAGCCTTGAAGCACAAGTGTTTGAAATATCGTTGTTGTACTCTCTCTAGAACAGCAATTTTTGTGACATGGTTTGGATTCCAAATTTGGGTAGCATATTCAACTTGAGGCCTGACTAGAGTTATGTAAAGGCGGCGTAATGTTCGTTCGCTGAAAGTGTCCACACAGTTCCGATTTATTTATGAATTTTTAGGGACATATTGTATTTATCCTGCAACGGCTGGTAGCTTGTGTAAATGTAGATTTTTTGTCCCACACATATCAATTACCAGTAGTATTCTATAACATTATTTTTACAGAAACAACCATGCATACGTATTACGTTGTGCATTGATTTGTGATGCTCAACAGTTGCCAATTAACGTCAAAGGTAAATTTGTTTGCATCACGTAGTAATAGTAAACATGTCTGGAGGCGGGTATTTCCGTATTTGGGGTGGAAAAAAAGTCAATTTTCGTTTTTATTGTGCCCAAAAGCGGTGAATTGGTGGTGAAAATAATTTACATTTCTTTATATTTATATTTATAGTTGAAAGCTCTATATCTCTCCCCCTCATGATATTTTTTTCAAATTTTGGATGTGAATCCTTGTAAATGAATTGCAGATTACAATTAAATTAAAATGTAATTCAGAGAATTCAGAGGCAGGTGTTTGTGGCGGTGTGGCCTAGCAGTGTGAAGGGTTTGCGTGCAACCACTATCTCAGCTACACGTCAACAGTAATTGAAATTTTAGCATTCCTTTTATTTATCACATGAACATCCAGGGCCATAGCTAGGGTATAAAAATTACCCGGGTATGATTGGATAAAATACAATGGGGGTCTGGGAGGGGATGTCTCCCAGCCAATGCGGGTCCGGAATTTTTTTCAATTCTTAGAGTGTGATTGGAGTGTTTTAACAAGTTTTTGGCATGTTTTTTTATAACATTTTGTTGCTGGTGACTAGTGAAATTGTTGTGAATTGTGATTGCAAACTTTTTAATTTTTATTATAATATTCTATGATTTTACATTGGATTTCTTCATTTGTACAAAGACATTTTAAACTTTCATTATTAATGAGTAATGACTCTAGAAAGTAGTCCAATGATGGCATATTAACGTATCGTCAAATTATTTTTTATATGACAATTGACATAATCATTCAATCAAATTATGTAGAGGATCCATCCTTCTAGAGGTAACAAACAACTTTAAATTAGCTGCAGTTGTCATCAGCAGGTGAAAAGTTTTGTCGCCCCCAGCCCTTCAGGCTGGGTTTTATGTTCTCTATGCTTTCCCAACCTGTCAACCCTTCTCCAATCTATACTATATAAATAATTGTTCACTTACAGTTACGCGCATGTCAATTAGCTTTCTGAAATGCTAGGGCTATCCATCTGTGTCCTGTTGAGTCCCAACGTTGCAGAACGTTCAAGAAATTAGAAGTAACATGTTCTAAAACTATTAAGTCGTCATTCTATCACAAAACTCGAAAACAACGCCAAACACAACACACATTAGTAAACCAATCACTCGATCACTCACTGCAACACTGCTCTCACTCTTCTACGTTCAGAAGTCAGAACCACACTGAACTTGCATGAACGGAAAGACAGGGTTATGGGTTGTATTGTACTCGTAGAACTCAAAAATGTTCCCATCTCGTCACCAAATGGATTGACTTTTTCTTGGAATTCGAGATGAAGTCGTGTTTGGTGGCCACAAATCGTTTAGGCATAGATAATTGCATTGGTCAAACAGAGGGGGGTCTATTATATCTACAAGAGACATTTCGAAACAGACCTCGTTGTAGGCACCACAGTCCCGTTTCTCCCCTCCAACCAACCCACCCTTTGCCACCACCACCAACTCAAACCTTTGATATTATTGTACACATTCGTCGGCATGCGTAGTGAAAACAAATAAGTCTTAGTGCATTTAATTTGTGGATAATTACATGAACAGTAGTATTATCAATTCAAAATGGTCTACTCCAGATTTTTTACCCGGGTATTTACCCGGGTTACCAACCCCTGGCTACGGCAGTGTGAACATCATTCTCATTCTGAATGTTGGGGCCATTATGTTCTTATTTGTGTGTAGTAGTAGGCCTAGTACATTTATACAATATATACTGCACTTGGGGTTAAGCGGGAAACACTCCCGTGGGTGTAATTGTTTTTATTTACTACAATTCAGAAATTAAAAAAGTCCGCCCAAAGGCAGCAGATATTCGTTGCAGTACTGTTCCATCCATTCAGATGTATAATGCAACTACAATTCAGAGATTAAAATGTACCCGTCCTGATGGTCTAGTGGTTAAGACGTCCACCTGGAATGTGGGAGATCCGTGGTTCGATTCCCGGTTGGGGCGGACTTTTTTAATTTCTGAATTGTAGTAAATAAAAGCACTTGGGGTGTCTCTGTATACAACACCTAGTAAGTCATAATTAGTTTGATGGAAATGCAATGCACTGATTACAGGTGGAGCATAGTAGGTGTAACGGAGCAGCTGATATTTTTCAAGGTAAGTACTAAGTAGCCTACAGGAAATTTCTATGGAAATCACTCATCCACTTTAACTTTGCAAACTTGAGCCAAGTTCTAGAACTTAACTTTCTTCACCTTTCAAAGGGATGTTCTGAAGGTTTTCTCTTCCTTTATATTTGATTGAATATTGCTTAACGTCTCATATTTATGCACTTTGGCTAATCGAGACGATGAGTGGTGATAGATGAGAATGAAGTATGAACAGAAGGGAGGAGGGGAAACCCGGTACCGGCACGTAGCCTACTCCTTTCGAAAAGTACCAAGGGGACCAACGGCTTAACGTCCCATCCGACAGGACGGTGTAACTTTGACAGTCATATAGGTTCCTCCACTAATCCGGACTGCCGAGCAGACGACAAGGAGAACGAAGCCGTTACACTAGCTCTAGAACCCTCCATCTGCTCCAACCAGCGGTGTACGTGAGTTTCACAGTAGAGCGGCCACCCACTCTGCCCATGACCACGCCCGATTCTGCTTAACTTCGGTGTTCGAGTGGGAACTGGTTAAACGAGCTCGGCTAAACCGCTGGCTTCCTTTATATTTAATCCACCATCTACAGGATTTACTTTTTAGTTTGCTGAATGAAGATAAGTTATGAAAATGTTTGTTACGGAAAATTTAATCATCATCATTCATCAATCGTCAATTTCATCATTCATTTTCTTCGAATCGAATATGGATCAATTAGTAATAAAGTGATCAAAGTTCAAACATTTGTGAATATTTAGAGTTTGAATAATAGAACAATTATTATCATTTAGACTATCTGCATTTAATAAATTTATGTAAATCAATCCAGAAATTACAAAGTCCATCCCAGCGGTGTATCGAACCCCGGTCTCCCAATTGTGAGTCGAGTGCTTTACCCCTAAGCTACCGGGACGGTTTTAACTTCATAACATCTGGATTGTTGGTGCATTGTAGATCTGAATAGATAGCATTTTTTTTTACGCTTTTTGAGATTTCAAATCTAATTCAAGATGCAAGTGTTGGAACTTTCCGATTGACGTAACACCCTGAAACACACTGCAAGTAGTGTTGAGAAATAGTTACCTGTTAGTCTAGTGCACATGATTTCTAAGTTCAGGCTCTGTTCTGCATTGGTTGAACTACTACTTGTTCAAAAGAATCTGAATAGTTATTAGTTTGGAATTCGAATACTGGTAGTAGTTTGGTTTCGAACCGAGTTTCAACTTTTGATATGTTTATTCAAATTTGAATTTACGAGTAATTGCACATCTCTATACTCCATCATCTTTGTCTGTTTCTGGCAGGGTCAGCTTGGGTTTTGCAAACAAGTGTATCCACTTCTTTCTATCCTCGTACAATCCTATCTAGGGCTTTCAGATTAGATTACCAACAGGAATGAAAATAGAATTGTACGCATGCCAATATTGAAAACTAACACGAACCCCAAAATTACTAATTCAATTTGGCTACTGTATTATATTTCATAATCGAAAACTATTGTTCTATGGCATGTAAATAATTTTCTACATCAGGGAGTAAAAATAATGCACAAGGAATGGCTAGGTTATCTGATAAGTAAGTTTGAAAAGTTGATTTATTGTTCTATTGTTCGTACCGTAATTTCATAATTTTAATTTTCCCGCACATTTGCTGCCAACGTCGACGCTAATGTTTGTTTTTTTGGGGGGTTTTCTGGGTTTTTGACTTTCGAACCGAACTCAAACTTTTCAAAATTTTCAAACTTCAAACTCAAGCCAAACTTCTACAAATCCATTAGTATACTGTAACGAATAGACATACAAACACGGGAACAAGGAAAAATGGCTACAACTGGAAATGTTATTAATAAATTAAATATCTCATTAGTTACCCTTTAATTTCGGTATTATTTAAATAAATGCCATCAACAATCTTTTTAAAGAAATGCCATATTATTGCATTCTGTTTGCTATCATAGACAGTCCTACCTGTATCAGTATGTTTAGTATCAGGATCGTCTTTGTCACACTCACTGCTGTCCATGACTGATATTTTTATTTAGTTATTAACAAACACAAGAAAAATATGGACTAGGCCTAGGCCAGGGAAACTTTGATAGCAGCTATGCGAGTGCAAACAAGTCCACCTCGCAGTAGGAAACACGCGCTGCGAGTGTGAGGCCCCCCCCCCCCCCACACGCCGGAGGCGGAGCATAAGTGACGAGTTCCTAAACTAAGGTTTAGGTAAAATGACTCGAATTATTATTGTTATTTGTGATTACTATTTCGAATTAGAATAAATAATCATCGATTTCGGTGAAATATGCGATAATGTATTAGAAGAAAAGGCTTATTTTAATTCCATGCCAAAATTTACCAATCGAGCCAATCACAGGCAAGGCCTTCTAACAGATTGCTTCATCGTGGCGTCACAGCATGACAACGAGAATTTTTCAAGGCGTTGGAAAATCAGCTGTTAGAAATATCCAATATAATAATGGTGATTGCTGCTTTGTTGTTATATAACGCAAACGATGTATAAAATCAGTTTTTGGCGTAATTTCAAGACTAAGTTTGTTTAAAGTTCGAAGTTTTGATAAAAAACAAACTCAAGCCTAAAAAGTCGAGCCCTAGTCGAGCCGAACTTTAAAAAAGCTCGGCTCAGGCTCGAGTTTTCGAACGTTCGACCACCTAACCTCTACTGATCAGTGATCAATTTGGTTTCCATTTTCGGAAGCAGTTTTGATGCTGAATATCGATAGTTTTAGAGAGCTGTCATGTGACGAGAAGATAGTCGGAAGACGACTGGGCTTTGATCCCTCGGCAGTGGCATTCTTAACTGGAATCAACTATATCTCCTCTCTCCTCTTTCCAACTCTCTCCTCTTTCCAACTCTCTCCTCTTGTCTGTAGATCTCCTGTTATGGTCTCCTCCCATCTCTTTAGGTCTCTCCATCTAATTCTTCCTTTAATCTTTCTTTCATTATTTCATACATTCTCTTGGGCATCCTTTCTTTTGTAATTCTTGTCATGTGTCCAAAGCGTGGGTAATGTAAATACGTAGTTAATACATACTAATTTAAATATGGTAACCACTAACCAATGTAAAACTGATTTGTAGTCTTGCAAACTATTTTTAATACCATATAAATAAATAAAAATACCATCTTATTAAAATACTATAATGTTTAAATAGCTTTATACAACTTTAGTTGCAACAATTGTATTGTTATCTAGGTTGACTACTCCGAGTATGTGGTGGAGACGGGTAACATACAGAGCCAGGTGTCACGTCTCAACTACCGTGGTGAGGGGGAGGGGGAAGGGGAGGCAACCAACGTCAAGATAAACTTCAACAAGGAAATACATCTCGCGCTTTACAGGTAACATACTGACTGTTCTTATGACTAGAGGTAATGAGAAATGGTGATATAAAAATCCAAACTTCATTTTTAAAATAGCCTACCGGTACCAAATTTTGCGTTTTTCGCAATTTCACAAAAATAATATAACCGTTGCTGAAATAAAAAATTATCCCCCCCCCCCCCCTCAAAAAAAAAAAAAAAAAACGGAGCACCTTAAGTTAGGGATAACATCGATCCCAAGAAGTTAGTACCGATCATTGTGACGCAAGAATCTATTCAGAATCGATTCCCAGCAAAAATAAATATTTGTACGCCGCACCGGGTTGCCGCACCTCGCTGCCGCACCGGGTTACTGCACTTGGCTACCGCACCCGGCTGCCGCACCTGTCAACCGCACCTGGCTGCCGTACATGATAATACCCTTCGATAGAGGTGAAGTGTGGACCATCATTCTCTGATAATCCGATCTTATATTACCCTTTTCAAGGAAAAAATAAAATTGCGGAATTTGGGGTGGGCGAACCCAGGTTTTTGACTTTCGAGCCGAACTCGAACTTTTGAACCAAAAATTTTCGAACTTCGAACTCGAGCCGAACTTTTGAAAATCCATTATTATTCTGTAACGAATAGACATTCATAAAAAAAATTACAAAAGTTATAAAAAAATTTAATTTGAATATAAAAGCTCAATTTTTTTTTTTTTTAAAGTTATAAATTTTTTTTATTTAAATATAAAAGCTCAAAATAAAGGCTCCATTTCGTCATAAAAAATTCAATTAATTCAAACTATTTTTTCAAATTTTGCGTATTTTCAAATTTCCCGCCGTTAAGATTCAATAATGTTGGTACTTCGTAGATCAAGAAGCAAAATTTCTAGTTTGTGTTTGTTATGTTGCCGACCCCGACGAGTGTGAATTGTGACGATCGAACCAATCACAGATGCGCACCGCCTTCTAACAGATAGCTTCGTCGTGACGTCATGGCGTGACAAAACGAGAACTTTTCAAGGCGCTGGAACTTGGAAAATCAGCTGTTAGAAAAATCCAGTATGGCGATCGCTGCTTTGTTGTTTTATTACGCGAACGATGTATTCAATCAGTTTTTGGCGTGTTTTTGGCGTAATTTCAAGACGAAGTTCGTTTAAAGTTCGAAGTTTTGATAAAAACCGAACTCGAGCTTAAAAAGTCGAGCCCGAGCCGAGCCGAACTTCAAAAAAAGCTCGGCTCGGGCTCGAGTTTTCGAACGTTCGCCCACCCCTAGAGATTTGTTTGTAAATTTGGAAACATACTTTACAAGGTCGAATCATCATTCTTAAACTTTTCTCTATGCTTGGGTTCGTGCCCTGTCGGCGTTTTTTCGATGAAAAAAATAGCGGAATTTTGTTGCATAGTTTGTTTTAAATCTCAGAACCATACTTTACTATGAAGTATACATCATTTTAAGTCTTTTCTTTCGAATAAACATTTCTCTAAGATCTTCAACCAAGAGAGTAGGAGCGAAACCGTTAGGTATTAAGCATCACCGGGGACCCTCTCCCTGGAACAATGTATAATTTTTTTTCCACTGCTAGATCCTTTTATAGCATTTTTCTCGTCAACTGTGAGAGTTAGATCGAAACCGTTAGGTATTAAGGACCACCGGGGCCCCATCTAGGTGCTAGTTTCTTTTATTGCAATTATCTCGACAACCGTGAGAGCTAGGGCGAAACCGTTAGGTATGAAGGAATTAACGGGGCCCCTTTTAGGTGCTAGTTTCTTTGATTGCAATTATCTTGTCAACCGTAAAAGTTAGGGCGAAAAAGTTAGGTACCGTATTGTTCCGAATATAGCGTGATTTTTTTTCCGAAAATACAATCTCAAAAACAGCACTCGCGTTATTTCCGCGCGCTTGCATTTGAAATAGCGCCTGAACATAGGCCACGCCTCTATACAACTTCCGCGCATCGTCTGCTGCGCTTCGCCCCGCCCACCCACTCAATGCCACTGAACTCGGCCGAACCTTGGGCGAAACTGTCTGCTAGTCGTCAGCTGGTCGTCAGAATCCTTGGCCGTGATCACATCGTGACCTAGCTTGACCTACATAGATTTTGTTCTAGGGGTTGTCTATCTACGTTGCTTAAGAGTCTACGTAACGTTATAATGAGTGATGAAGAAGGAAAAGATGAAATGGCTCAAGATGTAAAATGAAGACTGCTGATCGCGTGGAAAAGATAGGTTCCTCTGCCTTACAAATCAGCAAGGGATTGCGAAGCAGCTAGGCCTACGACGTAAACATTGAAGACCAGGAATCAGACTGGTGAACTGTGGACTGTGGTTGACATATGTGAGCTTGTGCTTGGCCCTACCCTGTTAAAAACCATAGGCCTAGGCTCTTAACATTGTTCAAAATGTTTTGTTGTAAGTGTTTCATGTACATTTTAATTTTCTTGAAATGATTCTGAAAAATGGGGGGTCGTGTTATATTCGAGGTCGTGCTATATTCGGAACAATACGGTAATTAGAATCACCAGAAACTCTCCCCAGGTGCTAGTTTCTTTTATTGCATTTATCTCGACAACCGTGAGAGCTAGAGCGAAACCGTTAGGTATTAAGAATCACCGGGGCCCCTCTTAGGTGCTAGTTTCTTTTATTGCATTTATCTCGACAACCGATGAGAGTTAGAGCGAAACAGTTAGGTAGTTATATGGTTAAGTGGTTATGTCGGTATGTCGTTATGTCATTATGTAGTTATGTCAAAATGTGGTTATGTGATTATGTCGTTATGTGGTTATGTGGTTGTGCCGCACCTGGCTGCCGCACCTGGTTGCCGCACCTAGTTGCCGCACCTGTTTGCCGCACCTGTTTGCCGCACCTGGTTGCCGCACCTAGTTGCCGCACCTGGCTGCCGCACCGGGTTGCCGCACCTGGTTGCCGCACTTGGCTGCCGCACCTAGTTGCCGACTGCCGCACCAGGTTACCGCCCTTGGCTACCGCACCCGGTTGCTGCACCTGTCTACTGCACCTGGCTGCCGTACATGATAATACCCTTTGATTGAGGTGAAGTGTGGACCATCATTCTCTGATAATCCGATCTTATATTACCCTTTTCGAGGAAAAAATAAAATTGCGGAATTCGGGTGATTTGTTTGGAAATTCGGAAACATTCTTTACAAGGTCGATTCATCATTCTTAAACTTTTCTCTATGCTTGGGTTTGTGCCCTGTCGGGGTTTTTTCGAGGTAAAAAATAGCGGAATTTCGTTGCATAGTTTGTTTTAAAATTCAGAACCATACTTTACTACAAAGTATACATCATTTTAAGTCTTTTCATTTGAATAAACATTTCTCTAAGATCTTCAACCGTGAGAGTAAGAGCAAATCCGTTAGGTATTTAGCATCACTGGGGGACCCTCTCCCTGGAACACCATGACATATGCTACTCACATTTGTATGTTTCTACTGTACTTTGAATAACCATTGCCCCTCCAGCTAAAGTGATAATCCAAAGGTTTTTTCATGAACTTGTATTGATATTTCTACAATCTGTTTACATATTCTGAATAGTCTAAGAAAACACTGCTATAGGTGCACCACTAGGCCTATCTTGATTTTGCCCAAATTGTAATTGTATCGTTCTTCCCATGTACCCTTCATCCCGGTTGTGGTGATTTGTATTAGTTTATGTAACAAGGAATTGAACATAAGTCAGTAGGACTAAAATTTTAATTGGAAGCACCAGCCCCTGAGATGAACAGGTATGACAACGCTGACGGTACTAGCATTGTCTGGATAAAATACCACACCAAAAATCACTTGAACTGCAATTGAGTTGATAATCTTCAAACAAACATTTTTGTATTGGGTATATTATGGCAATAATTTCTGAACTCAGCCTTATGTACACTGCTTGGTGTATGACGACAACGATGACTTGGGAAACTAGGGCGCTTCAACCGGTTAGGTCATATTGCGCTGCCAACAGAGTACACTGGTTGCTATTTTTTTGACTGAACACCGTGAGTAGGTATATGTCTATGTATCACTATCCGTCTATTTAATCTAGTGCTTGAGGTGAACATCTTATTATTGCTAGTATTTCATTAGTATGATACATACATCTTTGTTTAATTTATGTATGTATTTATTTTTTTAGCATCTATCCTGTTGAGTTATTGTTATTGACAATTATTCCAATTTCCAAGTAGAGAATACAAAGATTAAGTATTATTTTATATCAGTTACTGGTTTTGTGTTGTTGAGACCGTCATAGCTAGATCAGTCTGACTACGTATTGATATGGTCTGGTTTGTGACACATGTGGCTCAACAGTAAATATTAAGCTCACCTATTCTTAGGCTTTCGGTAGGATATAATTACCTAATAGTAGGGTCATTTTCGACACTTTTGTGACCGTTGAGAGCGAAATAAAATTTTTCAACGGATTTGTCCTCTAAGAAGGGTTTACAAAAAAATTTAGCTCCCATGCCCATCGCAAAAAGGGTGGGCATACTCCGCCAGGGCCCAAAATCCAATATGGCTGCCATTTGCCATGTCTGACAACTATCTATGCAATGGTTTAGCCTATGGCGTAGTAAATGGTTTTGAAGGTTTTGGAGGTCGAGGAATTCGTTTCAGAAGTCAGTTTAATGATTAGACCCATTTTTTTAGGCTTCGAATCCAAGATGGCCGTCGATTTGCAGCTTGGAATACCCAGTTTCTCGAAATCGTAGTAGAACTTTCATATAAGACTCGAATGAAAGCCCTGTTCATTTAATTTTTTATAATTGGCTGTAGAGCTATGAGAAATTCTGCACGAAGCACAACTTTCACAATAACATCCCTTAAGTAGCAGCACCACTACTGTTCGTCCGAATCGACTCTCCACACTCACTCCTCTCATCATCGCTCCTTTACAGCTCCATTACGATCTGCAAGAGCATCCGTCCCCCATTGGTCATGGCTGGGAAATTCTTAATGGGAAGTGCCGACCAGTGCGCCACACCCTACCCCCCTTGCCCGAGCAGCTCAAAACTCGTGAGCGTACAGATGATATAGGAGTGACTGTGGAGAGTCAACAGATTTGGACGAACAGTAGTGGTGCTGCTACTTAAGGGATGTTATTGTGAAAGTTGTGCTTCGTACAGAATTTCCCATAGCTCTACGGCCAATTATACAAAATTAAACGATCAGGGCTTTCATTCGAGTCTTATATGAAAGTTCTACTACGATTACGAGAAACTGGGTATTCCAAGCTGCAAATCGACGGCCATCTTGGATTCGAAGCCTAAAAATGGGTATTATCATTAAACTGACTTCAGAAACGAATTCCTCGACCCCCAAAACCAGAAAAACCATAAACTACGCCATACTTTAGGCTAAACCATTGCAAAGATAGTGTCAGACATGGCAAATGGCAGCCATATTGGATTTTGGGCCCTGGCGGAGTACGCCCACACTTTGCGAGAGACATGGGGCCAAAAAAATTTCTAAACCCTTCTTAGAGGACAATTACGTAGAGAAATTCTACTTCGCTCTCAATTCAAGTGACATAACTAGGCCTTCTCTTATCACAGCTCCTTAGAAAATCGCTAAATTGTCAATAAAAAGACACATATTTTCGTATTATTACTGAAGTTTTGACCAATTATATGATTTATGAGCACTATCTGGTAGCTCTACAGCCAATTATACATAATAATATGAACAGGGCTTTCATTCGAGTCTTATATGAAAGTTCTTCTACGATTTCGAGAAACTGGGTATTCCAAGCTACAAATCGATGGCCATCTTGGATTCGAAGCCTAAGAAAATGGGTCTTATCATTAAACCAACATCAGGAATGAATTCCTCAACCCCCAAAACCATAAAAACCATATACAACGCCATTCTTTAGGCTAAACCATTGCAAAGATAGTGTCAGACATGGCAAATGGCAGCCATATTGGATTTTGGGGCCTGGCGGAGTATGCCCAAACTTTCGCGAGGGGATGGGGCTAAATTTTTAAACCCTTCTTAGAGGACAAATCCGTTGAAAAATTGTACTTCGCTCTCAAGGGTCACAAAAGTGTCGAAAATGACCCTACTATAATGGAAGGCCTAGGGCAAGGGCTAGCATTTTAAGCAACTCTCACAAGCCTGAAAAGTCTTAAATTCGTAAAAAGACTTTAAGATGATTAGATGAGCCAAGCGAAGACTTCAATTTCATTGACCCACAAAAAAATTAGCTGGGGTGTTTTTTGTTTGTTTTTCACTGTTTCTGTCTTGTTGTTCGCGCTTACTGGCAAACGGCATGAGCGATCTTGATGAAAATGGTGGGACCTTCAAAATCTCTGAACTTAGACCTGCCACGTTTTTGGGAAAATCGAAGAAATAGTTCTCATGAATATCGTACTTTTACATTTTGTTTTTTAAATTCATGATATTTGGGCGATTCTGACCAAACGGGTGGGGCTACAACATCATATTTCACATGGACATTAAGGTAGTGGTGATATATGCCTTTTGAAAGAAAAGTTGAAAAAGTTAGCCAGAATCCATAGAAATAAAGATTTTAATATGAGTATGAGGTGTAAAATTAACAAGTAATTAGAAACTTCACAACAATCACCTACAATGCGTTCAAAAAGCAATCTTCGGTCATCCAGATTTTTTTTTTTTTTATTTTATTATACGTCAACGTTAGGTCAATGCACCAAACTAGCCCAGGGGATATGGGGAGGAGGGGGGCACGCTGGTCAGAACCAGCCACGGGTAAAGGAAGGGAGTTTCTCACGTTGCGGTTGGATCATCTTTATTATCGTTCGTGTGTCATTGTCATCGTCGTCCGGGAGGTCGTCAAGGGAATGAGGAGGGGTCCACGACGAAGATTGCCAGAGCTCGCCTCTAGTTTTGTGGAGTAATATACCTCCCTTTTACTAGCTGATGTTTGCGAGGGGGCTTTTCTCTTGAATCGCCTTGTACGATTAGCAGAGCCATGCTCTGGGCCAATTCTACCCTTGGCCCAGACGAGGGATCCAGATCCAGATATTTTACATTCTATTAATTCTTAATTGGGATTACCATAGCAATTAATATTACTTTATAACAATTATCCTTATTAACAAAAATGATTTTGCAATGGGACTTGAAAAAGTAAAAAAATCTCACACACTAAAAAAACTTACAAAAAAAAGCTTATCCATCAACGCGACTAAAGAAAAAGGCGTTCGCAATGCGGTTTAGTGTAATTCATTATTCAAAACAAAACAATCAAAAGTTGCCATTATGAGCATACTACCTGAAAGTAGGGTAGAAATGGAAACTGTTCCGGCCGTCCAACTGCGTGCGTGATTCGTACGTGAGGTCACGTTTGACAGGTCGTCTCCTGTATTTCTTAGCGGTGACTTTATCTTGGAGCTAGCGGCCAGCTGTCAGACGTGTTTAATGTTACCTTTCTAAAGGGTGAAACAAGTTAAATTTTGACTCGACAACTTTGATTCCTGGCACATCTAAATCAAATACACAGAGCGCTAATGGTTCCTGTTGTTTCCGTGGTGAGTAATATCAACTTATTGCTTATTACCGTTTGTTGTAACAATAAGGTGAGGGTTTGTTGTTGTTTTCACAGGCTCATAGTTGTATCACAGATGATAATCCTTCGTATATTCATTTATTTTATTTCAACTTTTTTTATGAGTAGGCCCAAAGGACAAGTTTAAATTACCTATGATTTTATGATAAATGTTTTACAAGTTATGATGTGTAGGAATTATTTTAACAACAATGGTTTTGTTTTTGAAAAAATATTTTTTGTTTGTTATTTGCCTGGCCGTGAAAATGCAGTGCCCAAGGTGTATCGAATCTTGCACGCTCAAGGTACCCCCAAATTCCGCTCGGAGATTGAATAAACCTTGCAATCTTTACACGTATTTTGTACTGGCTATGTTTTCCATAGTATTGTCACAGATGAAAGACTACACTGCGTTATATGCATTTCAAAACATGTTTAATAATTTTTAAAATACAATCCAGAAATTACAAAATCTTTCCCGACCAGGGGATTGGACCCAGGTCTCTCACATTTCGGGTATAAGGGTGCGCTAGCCAACTAGACTAGGAAAACGCCAAAGTCGTTGTTAGACGAGTGAGCGAGTCATGTGTTGAGTACCTGGGAACATTTGCGTTTAGTTTGATAATTATATTGGTATAAGGGTATGTCCATGAGAAAGTATCCAAAATAACAAAATATAAAAAATAATGTTAAAACTAAGTATGATATATCAAATTAATCACAAAAGATCACACTATCTTATTTATTATGCCTTGTGAAGTTTATTTTAATACATGTGTGTTCAAAACAAAGTTAAACGTGGAAATTTTAAAAACGGAAAAACGCCGGAAAATAATGTTCAACTTTGGATGTTTATCAAAAGTTTTCTAATTGACTTACATAAAAAAAATTGTACCCAGTTATTCAGCAAAGTGTATATTTTATTAATCTACTATCTTTAAACCCCTAAAAATAAAAGAAGATTTGTGGAAATATGATTTTCAAATCTGTATTTGAAGCTGTCACAAGAGAAACCAAATAGTGATTCAACTAGCTGTAAAAACAGAGTATTGCATTTATCGACTCAAAACTTGGCACAGTGCTAGTTCATGCCACACTAAATAGATGGTGTAAGTGGCATCAACCTGAGTTCAATACACAGCCTTCCAGATAGATCTCAATATCAGTCACAAGAGGAAACCGAAGAACTTGTCACAAGAGAAACCACATTTTTTAAGCACATGGTTCTACTTGTTGTAGTTGTTATTCTAAGTTTAATTCCCATTATGTATAGTAAAACATCAACATTTTAGGCTCTATTGAAATAATATGCATGTTATAATAGGCCTACTATAAAATACTTAGATGTAGATTCAGAATCACTAATGGAATCCAGGCCAGAATAGGGTTAGAAATGCTAGGCTTAGGCAAGGTAGAACTTTTAACTGTAGGGCCTAGGTCCTAGAATTGATATGTTAACAACTTTTAGGTAGGGACATGGCATGGGTAACTTTTAGAGATCATACTTTTATAAACACTGGGCCTAAGCCTAGTCACGGGAACTAAGTGGTTTGAATGTAGGCAAAAGACTTATGATTCTAGGTAGGGGTACCTAGGTTCAAGTCCAGAGGTGTTGAGCTTAGACCTAGGTCTAGACTGTTTTAGAAAACTAAGCAGCCTGTTAATTTTATAGCCTAAACAAATTTTATCAAATAACTGGTTCACTTTACAGCTCTAGGCCTATCAAATGGCTAAAACTAACGCTAAAACTAAACCGTTTTGACTTTGAGTTATATTTATGAAAGTTTGTGGGCCAAACCGATTTATGTGGCCTGCCACCTGCTATCAATGATTTTGCTGTAGGCCTGCTGGCAAAGAACACTCTTTTAGCCAAACTGAATGCAGCACCAAATTTAGTTACGTATGCAGGGCATCCGCGAGTAGCTATCTTTTGCGTTAAAGCTGCGGAATTTCAGCGTGTTGTTGCATTGCTCATTTCCCTATAAATATTTTGTGTTAAGCTCTTTTGATGTTGATAAATCTTATAATTCAACATGGTCAATCAATCCATCATAAATGCTTTTACTAACACTTGCACTTTTACACTTGTTTTTAACTGTTTAGCTAATAATCGATCTCATATATTTCAGTAGTTAACCAATTGATTGTCAACATTTTACCATTTGTTTTGTAAATATATATTAATCCACTCTACCTGTAATTTATCTTGTTGCTTCTCTAATGACATTATGACTATTGATTGATAAAAACCAATGCTTTGTAACTAATATTAACCTTGCTTAATACTGGTTCACATAATGTCACAAGAGAAACTGTCACAAGAGAAACCATACATGTTTAGTATAAATATGAATAATGTCATTATCTTTAACCCAATGTTAACAAATCAACTGTTGTTTAATACATTAGTTAGGGATTGGTGATCAGACAAGTTTTTTATTTCAAAATTCAATTAGATTTGATAGGCCAGGACTTGAAACTTGACATGTACATTTCAGTGTGCTTACCTTGTCACAAGAGGAAACTGATGAACTTTAATTTTTTGTAAGTCTTTGGATGTACCAATCTGTTTGAGATTTTGAACATTAATAAATTATTTTTAACTTGAATTATTTACACAAATTTGACAGAAAACGCTCCAATACATAAAAAACTGTGATCTAAGTAATACTCAAAATTCTTGCAAACGGTCACAAGAGAAACCATGGACAGACCCATAAATAATTGTGTTTTTAACTTAATTTGGTATAAGGGTGCGTCAACTGTAAGGCCATTATTTGCCACTCTAGCCTATGATAGGTTAGGGAGGAGGCCTTAGGTAGGGGGAAGAAAGGGAATATTACCAGGATACTCAACACATGGCTCACTCACTCGTCTAACAACGACTTTGGCGTTTTCCTACTTGAAGTATGGAGAGATTACAGGTCCATAAAATAATTCATGGCCCTGTAGAGGGCCCAAATAACAACCAACTCTTATGTGTATAGGCCTACCATACTTTATTCTTCCGCTTGCCGCTTGTTGATAATACCCTACGTATGATGCTTACAGGCACTGGAGCGTCGAGAGTAGTCTGCGCTTCTCTCTGATGCCGGCGTGCCAACTGAGAATGTGGACACTACGCGGAGAGGAAAAGCTACACAGGCTGCTGGCAGAAATGGGGTAAGTAAGGTCAAGGAACATTTAGCCATCCATGGTGGCTCATGTTTGGAGCAATCAGTAGGCCTATGCTAGCACTACACGTCAATACTATATCAATTATTACTGTAAGATCTCGTTCATCCGAGCTCCAATTATCCATAATCCATATTATCCAAGCTGTATTCAGTAGGGATGCACACAATAATCGATATTATCGATCAATAATCAATAATGGATATTATGTCGATAATCAATATCAAATAATTCGTCAATAGTGGCACAAACTAAACTCTAAAGATGGAGATTATTCCACGTTGTGCCATACACTGGCTAGGCTGATGGTGTCACACTCGAGATTTATGTTTGTAAATGACCTTTTAGTCGATAACGAAAGCCAAACACATGACACCGAAGACAGCCAGGCATTAAACGGAACGTGATTGTTTTGTTTTGACTACACTTGCCACACTTGAGGTTCCACTTATAGGTCGGAACAGGCTTTATTGGTGATATCGATAATATCGATTCGATAATGACATTACTATTTTGATAATCGATAATGAAAAAAGTATTGATGTGCATCCCTAGTATTCAGGCACGCTATTTTTTATGTATCCTTCCCCTTGAATTGTACTGGTTAGAGGTTGTAGTGGTGAACTAGTCGAGAGAAAGCGTGTGAGAGAGTAGGGCTGTGCAAATTAGTGAAAATGCCTCCCCAGGTACCCGTCGATCTTACGATCGGGTATCCAAAATTACAAAATTTTAATTTTCAAATAGGTTTAAGCAAGTGAAAAAAAATAAAACTTTTACTACTGTCAGTAACATCACTCACTTGAGCTTAACAGTCTGCAATACCAGTGATTTTTTTCTGGAACTTTTCCTGAAGCCACTTTTTATCAGATTGTCACCACACTTTGCACACATGTTATGGTCATGTAGGCCTATATACAGTCTTCAATAGAAGCAAATTTATTTTAACCATCACAAAAAGTCTAAACTTAAATAAAAATACATTTTTAGGATTTTGGATTTTTGCAAAATCATTAAAATTGGTAACTTTCGGAATTTATTTGTGCGTATTGCGCAATAATGTTTAGTAATCTTTCACTATAGAAAAGTGACCATCTCCATGCTGCATCTCCATGCTTGACAATGACACAAAATTGCATATCTATCAGATGACAACTGGAAGCAGGAAAAGTTCCCAAAAAAGTTTCAAATAGGTATAGTTGACTCTTAACACTAATATAACTTGAGCGCTAATTAATGACTAATCACCTACTGCCGCCGCTGACAAGTGAAAGACTGACTAGTGGCGACGTTAATTGAGCGGAATTGAAAAACAGTAAAACGAGTACTCGACGGGGGGACTCAGGTACCTGTTACAGCCCTAAGAGAGAGGCAGATCGACGTCAACAGTCGAAAGCCAGGCCTGCACCTGCAGCCCTTTGGGACTCAACCGGTCTGATTTAGTTGTCCGGGTATTGTTTTACGAGATAAAAGTAGCCTAATGTTATTTGTGTGCATGTTTTATTGAAGTGTGTTATCATAGTTAAGAGTGAATAAATCATGATGTAAAATATGGCCAGAAGTCGAGGACGAACTTTTGAATTTCTCTTCTTGCCAACTTTTAAGTACTGGTAGCCTACTGTTCTATTTGTTAAAATTAGAGATAGTGAAAAATGGTGATAAAGAAATTCACAATTTTTTTCAATGTCTATTTTATAGGCTAAAATGTAATATTGTCAACGAATTACATCATTAATTATACATGGAAAAACCACATTTTGAAAACGCAAATTTCCGAAATCTCACATATACGTAGTGCGAAATAACAAAAAAAATTGTATGAAACCATTTAAAACCCGAATTAACTCACAAAATTGAAACTTTTAGTGTGCAAAATGCAGGGAAGTGGTGGAGGTGCCGGTCCAGACTGAACATTCTGGTGCGGCAGGCAGTACAGTAAACAGGCGACAACAACAACGTCATTCCGTGACGTGCAATGGGTGGGAGAAACCATCACGGGCTCCGTGGAAATAGACCACCAAAATAATGACGCATACAAATACTTATTTTTTCTTGGGAATCGATTTTCAGGTCACAATGATCAATATAAGTTATAACTATTGGATACGATGTCATCCGTACTATATTTGGCATGTTAAGTAGGGGGCTATGTTTTTTTGTTTTTTTATTTTATTTAAAGTCTATTTGACACATTTTTGTCAATTTTTGTGAAATTGCAAAAAAAAACATGAAATTTGGGGTTTTTATATCACCATTTCTTATTAGGCCTACCTCTAATTATAATTGGATGAGCGAAGCAAAGACTTCAATTTCACCTGCACCCCCCAAAAAAATTAGCTCGGGTGTTTTTTTGTTTGTTTGTTTTTTTGTTTGTTTGTTTGTTTGTTTTTTTTGTTTTTTTTTCTGTCTGTTTGTTCGCTCTCTACCGGGCAAACGGCATATCCGATCTTGATGAAAATTGTAGGGGACCTTCGAAATCTCTGAACCTAGACTTGCTACGTGTGTGGGTACAAGCGAAGAAATAGTTCTCAGGAAGATCGGACTTTTACGATTTTTTGATTTTGATTTTTTAGTGCGATATTTTCGTGACATTTGGGCCGATTCTGACCAAACCGGTGGGGCTACAACGTTAATATTTCACATGGACATTAAGGTCATGGTTATGTAAGAAAAAAATGAAAAAGTTAGCCAGAATCTATAGAAATAAAGCTTTTAATATAAGTTTTTTGATTTTTTGTGCGATATTTTCGTGCCATTTGGGCCAATTCTGACCAAACGGGTGGGGCTACAACGTTCATATTATACATGGACATAAAGGTTATGGTGATGTAGTACCTTTTGAAAGAAAAAGTTGAAAAAGTTAGCCAGAATCCATAGAAATAAAGCTTTTAATATAAGTTTTTTAAGGTAAATAATACCAATTGACAGGTAACAATAGAAACTTGACAACAATCACCTACAATGCGTAGGCAGCAAAACAAAGCACTTGCAAAAGTAAAGATATCCCACACAAACTAAAAACTTTAAAAAGCTCATCCATCAACGTGGCGGGACTTTAGCGTTTTTCTAGTAAAGAATAATAGGCCTATTGGATGGGTTAGTGAATGAGTGGGGAAAGGAAGAAGTAATCCCCAACAGCTTACCTGAATATCATAGTTGACTGCGTGAGATAAGTAGACCATACACATACATAAATAATATTAAATATACACATAAACATAAATTGAGGGGCTGCGAGCATAAACTGTCAAACGCACATAACCCGTTTTGTGTGGGCACGGCTAGCCGTGGTCCCGCCATTCTATTTGAAGTCATAATACACTTCGAGTTCACCAATTTGCACACAGATAGCGCCACACTGATGTTGCTGCCGCTGCAATTGCTCGTATCTCAGATCGATTTTTTTGTCAGTTTCACGGCTTATGATCACAGCCCCTCAATTGTAGAAAACCTTTCGACCTGTTAGTCCTTCATTCGACCGCTTATTACTACATATTAGTATATGGTACTATTACTAGGCTAGATATTCTCTCTCTCTATCCCAGGAAAGCATATTTGAATAAAACTGATGAATCTGAATCTGACCCCTCATCTGTGTGTCTACAGGCTGCCACTGAGTCAGGCTCGCCAGAAATACTCAGCAATGGACCTGTCACTACGTCAAGAGTTTCCCGCCATGATGGAGAAAGTCGCTGCCAATGCCGAGAACCGGCTCGAGTCTATCGGATATCCTTCTTTCGAACTGAAGTACGGCTTTCGGTCCCGGCTGTGTCCAGCTGACTATGTGTACGCTATGCTCGCCTTGCTGGAGTACAATGTAAGATTCAAATTTTAGCTGGTTCGCACAGTCCTTGCTTAAACGTTTAAACATTTAGATAACATTTAAATAACTTGAGATTTTCTAATGTGAGGCCTACTTAAAAAAATTGCTGCTTTCAAGTACATATTTGAAAATGCACTTCAGACTTAAAAGTAACAAACCAAAACCATATCAATATCATAAAACCTTACCTTACATGTTTTTTTTGCTGTTCAATCAATATAATATCATACGAGAAAGAAACAAGGAGAAAATTTACTTGGATACAAAACAAATACAATTTTTAATTTAACACTAAATAGTTAATAGGGCAATGGTCAAACTGATAGCCATAGGCAGGTATTTACGGTGAAAACGAAATTTTCACCGCTAAAAAACGTAAATGATCAATCATTTTCAACACCAATTCACTGCTTTTGGTCAGAATAAAACCAAAGAATCAAATAAGTTCCACCACAAATACCTGCCTCTGAATTCTCGTAACTACATTTTATTGTAATCTGCAATTCTTTTACAAGGTTCCACACCCAAAATTTTCAAAAAAATCAGGGGGAGAGAGATATAGAGCTTTCAACTAAATGTTGAATTATTTTCACCACCAATTCACGCTTTTGGGTACAATAAAAACAAAAATTGACTTTTATTTTCACCCCAAATACCTGCCTCTGCTGATAGCCCACCAAAGCGTAGAACGATCGACGTTTCGTCACCATTGTCTGGATGTTGTTGAAATGCGAATTTTAACAACCTCCATATGATGATGCATTTGGTATTGCCGTATTGGTGTTCCGCTGGACCCCGAACCTCAATGTAAAGAGTCCTGTGACCAAACCTAGATCATGCCAACCTGGTGGAGATTCCGGGCGAACCGCCTGGCATTGCACTATTGTCCCCCTGCTCAAGACGCGAAGGAACGTCTTGAAAGTTGTGTGGGGCAAATTTATTAGCAGATTTTGAGGATGGCAGCCGGGGTCTGGGGCAAAGCCCCGCCGCCGGAGGCCTTTTTGACAAAGTTGAAAAAAATCACCATACTACCAGTTATTTCATCATGTTTTAACTGCACTTGGGACTATGTAAACGATGTTTTACAGCAACGATCTGCGGATCTTTAAAACTTAAGAAATGAACGTAAAGTGGCTTATTTTAGTCAATTTCAACCTAATTTTTTATGTAATGACTAGCATGCAGGCAAACATATTCGTTTTACCAAGGTGAGTGACGAATTGTATAGGTTAGTACTAAGTGTAAAATGTGCATATTTACTACAGAAATTCTGGGATTAATATTTAACTCGCGTTAGTTTTGCCTCCCCCCCCCAGTTCCTACGCCACTGCTCCCGCTATATGTTGCTTGTCCTGTGTGTAGGAGCTGGACCGCTCCCCGCACCAGTGCTTCCTGGACGCCCTGGACTGCCTATCCCGAGGCAACAAGGCGGTGCTGGAAGACGGCCTTGAGAGAGCGAAGCTCCTCCTCACCCAAGTCTTCAAGCAGATCCAGTCGATGATGGACATGCGACACGTCATCACGGCTGGGCCGTTCCTCTACTTCGTGCTCCAAGACAACGTGCGCTTCGGTCAGCCCCACCTGCTGACGCTACTCGCGCACTTTGCCCTGAGAGCGCACGTGTCGGTGTCTCGTAACGCGCGCGCGACGAGGCTTCCTCTCATCGCGTCGGCTCCGATAGATAGTCAGACGTGTATCGTGGTCGGAGTGCCGCCCGTATCCGAGGAGCAGCACAAGAAGTGAGTACCACACAGACTTGAAATCTATAGCTAGGGGTCCAAGGAATTAGCGTTATGCCATAAAACTACTTTTAATAGAAATGAATAAAACATATTGCTTAGTGTTTTAGATGAAGTTTGACACCAATTTTATCAAATTCTGAAGTGCTATATAACGCTACATAAAACTATTTTCCTGATTTCCCGTCATAAAGCGATATAACACTACCACACAGACTTGAAATAAACTGTATTTATTTCTTCAATCTATAGCCTTCTAGTATTGATTTTATTTATCTCAATATCATGGCCAGCCCTACTGTACATTTGAAATATGCACTAGTAGGCTATTTACTTAACTACTGTGGTAGGGCCTATGGCTCTTAAGGTTCTACTGTGGGCCCCTACACCACCTATTATTTTGTTTATGTGCAGTTCCTATGTATTTCAGTTGTGACTAGTCGGCCTAATGGTCCAGCTGGTTGTCACATTGCATTGTTTAGTCATTCTACCAAGTTTTTTTTTTTTTTTTTTTTTTTTTTTTTATTTAACGTCTATCCTATTCAGTTATAAAAACTGATTTACAAAGGAGGACAACTAAATAAATCTAATTACATAGATGCAGAAACAACAATAAATTACATTCTCGTAAATATTTGAAATAGTAGCATTACAACAACAATGCATTTAACACAAGAATTTTGGTAACAAATTGAATGATATTATATGCATTTAATGAATGAATCAAATATAAAAAAGGGTGGAGAATGAAAAGAAAAGAAAAGAAAAGGAAAAAAAAAGAAAAAAGAAAAAAAAACATAAAAAAACATTAAAAAAGAAAAACGAAAAGAAAAAAACTGATTTATTAGACGATCCCACTCAAACGAATATGAGGTTTGCCAAAAATCAGGAACAGCAAATCAGGGAGTATAATCAAACTTTCGCGGAAGAAACCACCGAACGCGAAATCTTTATTCTTGGGTTCAATCTTCATTTTTGTGTTCAAATCTTGACTCATATATATAATTATATCAGATATATAATTATTTAAAAAATTTCATGTCAAACTGATCACAGCAATGATACAGGACACCTAAATCAAGTTGCAAGCTCCATCAGTGGGTGGGAAATTGGTGTGAGATAGGATCTAACATCTTACCTTCAAAAAGTGATGGTGGCTGCTGAATTTCTTGAAGAATAGTGACAAATATAATATACAAAAACAAAACACAGAAAAACACAAGAGTTTTCGACACGAGATCTTGTTCTCTCAAGAGAGAAAGGAAAATGGCCACTGACTGACTACATAACTCATTCTACTTAGTTGAAAACATTTTATAAGTAATGTACGAGTTCCACTTTTTCCAAAAAAACTCTAATTGGTAATTACTTTTTAGTTACGTGAAATTACAACTTGCTCAAAAATAATAGTAAAACTTTTATTTATTAAGCGAGCGAAGCGAGCGTTTCCATTTGACACTGCCGGAAAAATTAGTCACTGGTTTTGTTTTTTTTTTGTTTTTTTGTTTTTTTTTTTTTTGTTTGTTTGTATGTCTCGCCATAACGTTCGAACGGAGGCTCGGATCGAGTTGAAATTTTGACCATCCGCAAGCTTCGTTCTCGATTGAATGCCATTAGTTTTGTGGCAAAATCGTTCAAAAAGTTAAAAAGTTACATTAAAGTTAATCGAAAGTTTTTTTTTTCAAACTAAACGGCGACAAAATCTGAGATAGCCAAATCATTTAGAATGTCCGTCCGGTCACGAATATGTTAATTTTATTTTGATCCGATAAGTAGTGTAGATGGAAATTACATTATAACAAAAGGAACGTTGCCATGGCAACGAAAAGACGCGCGAAGTTTCTAATGCACTGCCACCTAGAAGAAATCAAAATACTTTCGAGGAAGCAGTCTATTATTTGTCAACAAAGAGTTTAAATAGTTTTCCCAAGGAGTCAAGGTCCTCTAGATGGCGGTGGATTTCATCCACAAAGTAAAGGTTTACTTACACACGGGTTTACCCAAATACCTTGGCAATAATAAATAATATTGGAAACATGGCCCTGTGGAGAGCGAACGTCGCAAATTTTTAAATTTAAAAAAATGTGCAATGTGGGTCTAGCTATAGCACGTGCTCGCTTATCAACGCGTCCAACTGAGCGTTTCCTAGTTTAAACTTAAAGTGTATAGATAGGCTAAGCCTAGGGTCTACATGTGTTAATGAACAAAATTGAAAAACGTAACACATATTTTACAATGCATCCTTGACGATAAGATCTAAAAATTTGAGAACTTTGCATAAAGAGGTGTGTGTGTTATTAAGCGAGCGAAGCGAGCGTTTCCATTTGACTCTGCCGGAAAAATTTGTCACTCGTTTTGTTTTTTTTTTTTGTTTGTTTTTTTTTTTTGTTTGTATGTCTCGCCATAACGTTCGAACGGAGGCTCGGATCGAGTTGAAATTTTGACCATCCGCAAGCTTTGTTCTCGATTGAATGCCATTAGTTTTGTGGCAAAATCGTTCAAAAAGTTAAAAAGTTACATTAAAGTTAATCGAAAGTTTTTTTTTCAAACTAACCGGCGACAAAATCTGAGATAGCCAAATCATTTAGAATGTCCGTCCGGTCACGAATATGTTATGTTAATTTTAGATCCGATAAGTAGTGTAGATGGAAATTACATTATAACAAAAGTAACGTTGCCATGGCAACGAAAAGACGCGCGAAGTTTCTAATGCACTGCCACCTAGAAGTAATCAAAATACTTTCGAGGAAGCAGTCTATTATTTGTCACCAAAGAGTTTAAATATTTTTCCCAATGAGTCAAGGTCCTCTAGATGGCGGTGGATTTTATCCACAAAGTAAAGATTTACATACGGGTTTACCCAAATACCTTGGCAATAATAAATAATATCGGAAACATGGCCCTGTGGACAGCGAACGTCGCAAATTTTAAAATTTTAAAAAATGTGCATTGTGGGTCTAGCTATAGCACGTGCTCGCTTATCAACGCGTCCAACTGAGCGTTTCCTAGTTTTAGCTTTTACGCTGTAGGCCATATTTTATTTTATCATAACAAAACAATACTTGTTCCCTACCCACGTCAATGTCAAACGACACAATTTATTTATTGTTCTAATTCAGTGAGAGCCCTAATCATGTGCAGTAGGCTCTAAAATGTCAAATGTTTGACAGTTTGCCACTTTCATTCTATAAAACATGTAGTTGAATAGAGACTAGAGAGTAGTGCGTAGTATGTAGAGAGGGCCCTGTCACCAAGACCCACAACTCACGCTTGCGTTCTCTTGTCTCAGTTTCTTTGGCAAGGCGTTCGAACGTGCTGCTGAAGACTCCAACGCTCACCTGAAAACAGACAGTTTCGACTCTTGCATCGTTCAACTTCCGATAGCCGACAGAGTACGGTTCTTCGATGCCCTAGTTTCACTGCTTTCGTAACGCAGGTAAGCAACTAACAATACCTTATTTAATTTGAACTTGTGAAATGTCTTAAGTCTTTACAATGTGCATTCAAGAGAGGTGCAATCAAAATCCTTTTCTTGATCAGTTGTCATTTGTAAACCTCTCTATTTTACAATAATATGATAGATGCCGTAGCCGTACCATCATTTACTAGCCTTTCTATCTCTTAAAAGCTCTTTCAGCTTTTTTAGGGAAAAATGTTTTTCAGGTTT
Organism: Sweltsa coloradensis; assembly: GCA_024449915.1. NCBI lineage: Eukaryota > Metazoa > Arthropoda > Insecta > Plecoptera > Chloroperlidae > Sweltsa > Sweltsa coloradensis. The sequence goes on from JAMZAV010001410.1 coordinate 139,327, forward strand.
TTTACTGATATTGTCCATTTTAACGGGGTAAAAAAAAAGGGACAGTAGGATTTTTACTGTCATTTACCGATTTTTCCCGAAAATAGTTTTTTTCCCGAATTGTGTGTGGCGGTTAATTCCAATGTTTGCGCGCACTCGATAAAAGAAGTCTGCAACGTGATCGACTGCTTTTGGAAGTATTTTTTTACGCGATGGGTCGGTCGAGTTGAGTAGGCGGTGAATTGAACTACAACAGTGGATTCGATATTACGTCAATACCAACAAGAAAATTTGGCGTCTCAGCTCACAACGCTTATTCTGATCATTCAAATTAATTCCAATTCTATAAATCGGAATGGGAGAGGGACTTTAAATTGGATAAAACAAGGCTCAAATGATATATCTCGATCGTGTGTAAATTATGCAATGGTGATCTATCCATTGGGATGGAAGGCAAGAAGGACTTAGTCAAACATGCGGGTAGTACACAGTTTCATAGCACTAGGGGTGCAAATTAGATTTTAATTTCAAAGTGAAATGCAATGATCAGTTTTTAGTTTTTACAGTAAAACAATCTTATTGAGAGTGTAAAACGCTGTGACAAAACACATATCAAGAAATTTACTAAACACTGCATTCCAGATGAAGAGCAAAACAAGTTTTTCAAACACGTACAAGCATTCTACAAGAAGAGGGATTCCGAATTGTACTGCCTGCTACTCCTTTCTGATGAGTTTTGGAATGCGAATGACCCTTCCAAAAGAAAAAAACATTGTTGACCAAGTGGTGACTTTTGTCAAACACTTTCCTTCTGTCATGAAGCCTAGTGAAGTGAAACGGATCTCCTTAATGATGAGTAGGGATGCACACGATAATCAATATTATCGATCAATAATCAATAATGGATATTATTTCGATAATCGATAACCAAAATTCATTATCGATTATCGAAATATCAAATAATTCGTCAATGGTGGCACGAACTAAACTCTAAAGACCGAGATTATCTCACGCTGTGCTGCCATGCACTGGATGGGCTGATGGTGTCTCGAGATTTATGTTTGGCAATGAGCTATCAATTGATAACGGAAGCCAAATACATGACATCGAAGACAGCGAGGCAGCAAACGGAACGTGATTGTATTGTTTGGACTTACTTGCCACACTTGAGGTTCCACTTATAGGTTGGAACAGGCTTTGTTGGTGATATCGATATTATCGATAATATCGATTCGATAATGACATTAACATTTAGATAATCGATAAGAAAAAAGTATCGATGTGCATCCCCAATGATGAGTTTATGTCATACATGTTGTTTGAACTGCCATCCTGTGGAAGTGCTACAGAAGTACCTTAGATACATTCTGGTACTGGGTAAACATATCAAGACTCGATGACAATGCCAGCCCACAGTTTCCAATTCAGTGCAAGTTGACAAACCTATGCTAATTCTTCCACACAGCAACGTTGAACATGGCTGTTTAGCAAGATTGCTTTGGTGAAAACTGCTTGTGTGCTTGTCAACTGACATGCTCAATTAATTACAGTGCATCAAGTCAAGGAAAAATGACTAGGAATTTTTCCAATTGACATAATGCACAACAGGGCAAAGCATTTGCAGAAGAAGGCCTAGGCCTAACAATCTAAAATCAATTTGTACTTGGGGATCTACAACGTAACTGTAACAAAATGTATACTATGTATTTATTTTTATGCTAGGCCTGCTGAGGACAATTAAAACTCAAAATGAAAAATTTATGAACTTTTTATGGATATTTGACTCCTTTCAAAAGGATTTTGTATTTTTTCTGGTGACAGGCCTGACCTTATGGCTATTATTAAATCTGATAACATCTAGAGAGAACATTACATTCCTATATCCTAGGTCGTTCAGCATAGGTTTGCGGGACTCTATAAACTTAGTGAATTTTTCTATTGTCTAGTTACATCAATATTTTTTTAATGGAAGGACATTTTCTTCATGAAAAATAGAAGCTTAAGAGGGTCGCTGATGTTGGTGCTGAGATTGGTTTAGGCGCTCAGCTTTAGTTTTTTTCCCGGTAAACGGTTAACAACTTCGGCATCATATTTCACAATCACGTTAATAAACAATCAATCTATGAGATCTAGTATGTGCATGTTTAGATTAATCCAGGGTTTTGAATTAAAAAATCGTGAAATCTCCATAATATACTCAATTTTGGTGATCTTCGGGAATTTATGCCATCATATCAATGTTTAAATCAATGTGAACGCGCTGGTTAATTTGGTTTTATTATAAGACAAACGGTTTGATGGGAATTTGGAAGTTGGGCCAAGCTCAGCACCCCCTTTTAAAAGGTGTGTTTTGATATGAGCTAAATTCATTGTTTCTTTATCAGCACTGCCTTTCAAGAACTGAGCATCTCCGCCTCATACCACCCACATCTCAGACTTACAACGGCAGCATTCGATATGTTAACTACACTGAGATCCTCTGGCTAGTTTCGCATTTAAGATGCTATGAAAGTGAACACTCTGCCAAACAGCAGGATTTGTGACGTAACACTGCTATGCAGCTGAGCTAGTGACGTAATGAGGTGCTTAGCAGCTGGATTAGTAAAGAGCACTATGCTTTACAGTTGTATTAGTGATGAACACTGCTTAACAGCTGAGCTAGTGATGTAACACTGTTTAACAGCTGAGTTAGTGATGTAATACTGCTAAGCAGCTGAGTTAGTGATGTACACTGTTTAACAAGTTAGTGATGTAACACTGTTTAGCAGCTGGATTAGTGATGTAACACTGCTTAACAGCTGAGTTAGTGATGTGACGTAACACTGCTCAGCAGCTGAGTTAGTGATGTGATGTAACATTGCATAACAGCTGGATCAGTGAAGTAGCACTGAGCCAGAAAGCAGACACCTATGGTTGAAGGCTCGAGTGTAACAATTGACAAAGAGTGTCCAATAACCTCGAATGTTGTTACTAAGATTTAAGAAATGTATATAATATAATCAGAATGAACTGATGTTATAGTACTGTATTGGCTCTATTGCAAGCCAACCCCTGGTTCAAGGTTTATTTAATTAGACAAACGTATCATTAAAGAAAAGAAAAGTAGCGGTGTTGGCTTGCAATTTGGTTGGTGACATTAAGGGGGTTAAACGTTGTGATCACCCTGATTTTAATTGTGTTACTGTTTGTGTCATTCAGTAGGCCAAAGTAACTTATGTATATATAGGCCTATAGGTATATGTATGCAAGAAGATATTATATTCTACTTATAGCCTACGTATTTGTATTTACTAAACACGGATTGGTTTTAAAACATTGACATACAGGTAGTGAAACAAAAACTAGAGTTCTTAACTCTTTTAACTTAAGCACCTGTCAGACGATCGAGAAAATCGCGCGAGTAACTCTCTGGGAGTAGGCCTGCACCTGTTTACATGGAACATGGAAAGATTATTAGCCCATTTACACTTCGTCGATCCCGCGAAACAAAGGGGCGAACTTAGCTTGTCGACCGTTTACACCACTGCAACGTTGTTTGGCGACGCGAGGTCTGACAATTTGTTCCATAAGTTAGGTTATGAATACCCATGCACCATAATTAGATAATGTTTTTACCCTTTTGAAGCATTTTTACGCATCCCTATTTTTGTGAAAGGGATCAGCAGCATTCCAGATGCTGGCCTATAATTTTCAATAGCTTTTATAATAAGCTGTAAATCGAACTCAGACTCCAGATAGTCATCCATGTTTCTCTGAGTAAATCCACTGCAATTTGTCCAACTACAGTACCAGGAAGTATGATTCAGTAAGTAAGTAAGGGGAGGAGCCAACTATTTCCTTCGCAAGAAGCAAACATTATTAAACCAGATTCCATTACAGGCGAAGGTCTCGTGGGTTCGCAAGAAACTCGGCCTCTTGGTCAATGCGCCTTAACGTCTCGCATCTTGCTGAAGTGTAAATGGGCCATATGACTTCAGTAATTTTATTGGCATATTTTCATTAATAAGTTTGAATCTTTGAAAGTTGTATCATATTATTATAAAAGGTGCGTAAACTTAGCATTTTGTGCTATAGATGCCAAATCAGTAAACTTGATTTCTGAAAATGCCACAAATGCTATTTTCAGTTTAGCCTACTGAAAATAAGGTATGCCCATGGGCCATGGCTGTTGAAAATTACTTCAACCAAATGTTTACCTTTTTTGTGGAATACCTTCAAATCTTAATTGGTTTTACATGAATGTTTTTAGTTATTACTTACCTAATTATTTATTATTGTTCAACCTTCAACATTAAGAACGTTTCTAAACTATCAATAATGATTTTAATAGATGCTTCAAAAAAATATTAAATTTGCTCTAAATTTCTTTATTCTCAATCCCAAAATGCCATTTTACACACCTCTTAATATATTATCTGCAGACTCGACACTATATTATTTGATGTTTAAGGTTATTTGTAATATTAATTTGTAACTGGCATTGTAAATAAAATAAAAGAGTTCAAGGTCACAAAGTAATAACTACATGTTTGCTTCACTCACCCACTGTGGATTGGTTTGACACCGCTCTCCAACATTTCCTCTCCCGTCAACCAATCCTTTTATTGGATGAGCGTAACAATTTCTTAAATGTCACTACTCTGAGATACGTAAATAGCTCCTGGTGATTTTTTTGTTTTTGTCGTTTTGCTCTCTGCCTGACAAACGGCTGCTCGGTTCCTTATGTTATTTTATTTTCAGGTCACCTTTGAAATCTCTGAACTTTGATCTGCCTTGTTTTTTGGTATAAGGCCTACATAAGGTATTTATCATGATTATTGTACTTTTATGTTTTTTCTTCTATTTTTAGTCAATTTTTAATCATTGTTTGCAAAATACAGGGCAAAAAGCCCCCCGATCACGATGAAATTTTCAGGGAACCTTTTAAACCTTAAAACTTAGACTAGTCCGTACAATAGGGAACTAGCCGTGGGTTCAAATTTACGTTTTACATGTTTTATTATAAATTTATAGAACATAGTTAAGTAGTACAAAGTTATAGGGTTTTGAATTACCTCGCCAACGCTCATATGGGCCGTGACGTGGCTTACGTAGTTAACAGCATGCTCACTGTAGGCCGCTTCAAAATGGCTGCCTTATTGTATCGCTCATAGTATTTATCTCGACTGGAAAGCCTGACCTAAGTAGGCTACAAAGATGACTGAACAAGGTTTTGACAACGTTGACTCCTTAAACCATAAATTTTTTAGTTTTAATTTTGTCCCCCATTGGAAATTAGTTCTGTGACTTAAGTACACATGCTCTAAATAGTAAATTCAATTTTTTTACTGTTCTATAACACATACCCTACTCTACACACATAATAATAATTTAAGTCTTTATTTATACAAAATGATTTATTTATTTCAATTTTATAAATTGTTTACATAAAAAGTAAGTAATTTTATGTCCATTGCTTATATAACAATTAACACTTATAAACGTGGGAGCCCCAACTCTTTGAAGCGCCCATTCACTACCCATACATGAATCAGTGCATTATCTTTCTCTTATTTTCTTTTTATGAGGTACCATATCGGTTTGAGAGAGCTACACATAATTAAATAGAGCAGGCAGTTTACTGAAATTGTTGTTTAACTAAATACATACATAATTACTCGATAAATCATAATTTAATTAGGTAACGTTTTTTCAATTTAGTCTTTGCTTTGGCTACACAATTGACTGCTCATATCTGTATTGTGTTACATTTTATATCTTATACGTAATTATCTGTTGTATTGAGTAATAACTAGAATCGTGTGTAGGTATTTTATGATTCTGATGGTATCCATACTTATGCTTATTGCTTTGTTTACGTTCATGGAATGATAATAAATACAATAGATTATAACAATACGCCCAATAGTTTTTTCTTTGTATTGCATTCTCTTCATGAATGCAAGGCACGATTACATGATAAGTGTTGAAGTGCATAATATGGTAATACCAATAGTACCATAGAGTTTATAATGTGGGTAGAGTCCCATCGCTTCTGACCTGTTATTTACCACGCTAAACCACCCAACATACACTTGTCGGGTAGTACATTCTTGTCCTAGCGTTGAGCTTTGATTTTGATGACAGAGCGTAGATCTATAAGTACCTACGTAATTATTACCTGACTAGTGTACGTATAGCGGTACGGAACGTTAGACAACTGAACATTGGCGTTGGGACTCTTACCACACTATAGCTACACTCCTAGTAGCAAGCAGCACTGTTTTTGTGTGTACTGAGTACAGTAAAACTGGCACCAGATTCAAACGATGCAGTTTTCTTAACTATACGTAATATGTATCATATTAATTATGATTCATAAATATAAATTTTAACTAGTTGGCACATTCCTCTTTGTCTTATAATACAAAATTATGAAATCTACTACCACTTGGCACTTAGAATTACGGTGCTAGACCGTTCATTTAATTTAGGAAGTGGATCACTTTCTTTATTTAGTAACTTTATGAGAATTCCTCGCGCATCATCCATCCGCGGATTTGTAAAAATAGTCTCGTACTCCATAATACGTCATTATCTCGCGAGTCTCTTAGCAGTTTCGACGAACCTCAGAGTTTTAGGTGGTTCACCAACACTGCTCTAAGATATTTACGGATGCTTACATTTCTCTGCAGCCATCAAATGTTCTTTGCAGAGAAACGGTACACGCCAATACATTGCAGTACAAAGATACAAAGCTCATGTTCTAAGATCACAACAGAACTTGGTTGGTCGGTGATGCTACTTCCTGTGATGTTAGTCCCGGCATGATCTTGCGTCTGGGCTCGTTCCATGGTTGGGTGTCGGCACTGGCGAATGCCACAAAGAAGACATTTGCAAAGAAGTACATTCCGGCTGCGATGAAGAAGACGATACGCCATTGCGCGACTGAAGTCTGTAAGAGATATGTTTATTAATAACAGACAAAACAGCGGGGAGGAGACTGGAATGTGGTGGAGGAAGAAGAGTGGTGGCAGGACAGAAGAAGATGGAGAGGCCTGTCTTCAATGCCGACCCAACGCAGAGTTGGACGTGGTAACAGATAATGATGATGATTAATTAAACGAGGGAGCGGAGCGACTGAGTGTCTCCATTCAACTCAAACGGCTCTCATTCTGTGATTCTGTCTGTCTGTCTGTACGTCGAAAATCAGCCGAACCGCTGAACAGATTGCGCTGAAATTTTAAACAGACATTCGGTACGAGTTTACTAAGAACTGTTAACAAAATCAGCTTGATCCATTGCGATTGAAGCCTACAATAAATAAAAATGTGATTTTTAATAATATCAATGGCATTTGTTTCGTAGCAGTTAGCGGGACGAGGTTGACGTGGCCTGCATGGCCTAGTGGTAACCATTTAGCCTACCGCACGGATGGATGGGGTTCGATACCCGTCAGTTCTAACTTTTTTATAATTTTACACCCACATATTATTTTTGAGGGGTGTTATATGGGAAATAAAAATTAGGTGATTTTGTTTAATCTTGGAAATTTGTTAATGTTTCACGCTAATACGTTTTGAACACGATTCGCATTTTGAATGTTCAATTTAAAAAATTACTGTGGCAAGCAGAGTGAGTTCCTGTAAGGTGACCAGACGGTCCGGTTTTAGAAGTCAAAACACTTGGCTAACTCACTCGTTTAACAACGACTTTGGCGTTTTTCTAGTAAATATACAACGAACCGTTCAACTATTTTGGTCGTGTTAAAAATATCCCCCCTCTTAAGTGAGGCTACTTGACCCAAGGGTCAACAAAATCATTCCGTATCATCCTTGTTGAGGGTCAATGTAAAAAACAAATGCATGTCAATCGAACGTCATGTTCGGTTTTTATTGTGAGATGTGACACACACGGAAATATGCTTTGGGAAGTTTGGACAATATCCAAGCAACTTTCTACCATCACAAATGAATGTAACGTGCACTTACCTCGTCAGTGACGATGGCCCCCGCCACTAGGGGCGCGAAGATGGACATGACGTTACCCGCACAGTTGGTGATGCCCATCAATGTTCCCGCGTAGTTGGGTGATAGGTCCACGTGGTTCACGTTAAACCCGACCATGAAAGCCGAGTTGATCGAGACCGCGATGAAAAACAGGGCGACAGCCACCGCTGGTGCATCCTCCTTGGTGTAGCCCAAGGCAATGAGGGCGGCAGCCGGTATCCAATAAGCTAGGGGTAAATACAATGAAATATACAAAAACCAATGTGTATATGTTATTTATTGGATGTGCGTAGCAAAGACTTCAATTTGACTACCCTGATAAACATATCTCTGGTGTTTTCCCCCTTATTTCTGTTTGTCCGCTCTCTAACGTGAAAACAGCTGATGGGATCTTGATTAAATTTTGAGGGGACATTCGAAATCTCTGAACTTAGACTTGCCATGTTTTTGGGTACAATCGATACAATATTTCTCATAAATATCGCATTTTTACGATTTTTTTGTTTTTTGTACAATATTTTCGTGATATTTTGCCCTCGACCGAGCAAACGGCTATTCCGATCTTGATGAAACTGTATGAGAACATACAAAATCATTGAACTTAGATATGTTTTGATTTCGGGTACGATCAAAGAAATATTTCTCATAAAAATCGTAATTTTAGGTCCATATAACATCGCTGCCCCGCACCTTTCTGCAGCTGGCACAACAAACCGCATGTCGGTTCTCGGTCTCTCTCTCTCTCTCCCAGGCTTGCATGACTCATTTATAGTCGTCCGTCAACAAGACTGGAAAAAGCGTTCTCTTGGGAAACCTGGGCAAGGTGCATTTGCATGCCTCGATCTTCATGTGTCTAGGTATTTTGTACTTGGGCAGTTGTTAAAGGGGTATTTAACCGCTAAACTCAAATAATTATTTCATTCAGGCTAACCAGTAATGAATTTATCAATTAACAGAAAAATTATTGGGGCCACCATGACACCCCAAAAAATTGTCAAACATGACATTTTTCGAGCTAGGTCCCATCGGCAAAAATCTCCCATAAGAAATAACATGGGGACGATCTTTATGCCCCGTGACCTTGGAGGATTTTGATCCAAAAAAATATTGGCCATTATTAACGTACTCTACAGCCTTTTCTGTAAATTCTTTATAATTTGTTTTGTAATTTGGGCAAGTAGTTCGGTAAAAATATGCTGATTACCAAGTTTAGGTGTGATTTTGGAATGCATATTTTTGCATGTTTGAGGGTATATTTGGGCACAGTTTCAAGACACGGTGTTATAAAGGGGCATTTTAGATTGGTACTATGCTCTAGTATCTATGTGGACCAAAAAAGAAGCATGGTAAAGTCGATTTAAGAATTTTCCCAAAACACCAATTTTCGCTAATTTCTGGATCAAAAAAATTGAAAATTCGTGTTAATCACAGTTTACAAGATATCATTTTTTAAACGGTCATTTTTGTGTAGTATTGTGCTATAGATCACGTGGTAAAAATTAATTTTTGGGGTTTTATCCCCTTTAAAGGAATATCCAATGGCTGATTAAGAGCACTCAATTCCTTGCATTCATTAAGGCTATTCGACTGCATTTTTCTATATATGCTACCAAGTCAAAACCTGGCTCTTTAAGAAAATCAAAACTAATTTTTTTTTCAAATTTTTCTGATCGGACACACGGCTAATATCACCACTTTTAAAAAAATTCATACTTCAATTGCCCAAGCAAACCATTCAAGGTAGGTAGTTGTGTTTTTGTGACATTAATTTTCAACTAGTTTTCTAGAGGCTGACTGAGAGAAAAAAGATTTTTTTCAATTATCTTTCCTGTGAATTTTTTTGTTTGGCTGTACAAATCGGTACAAAATGCCGCCAACCAAAAACATTTGCAGGAAAGGCAATTGTAAAAAAAAAAAATCTGTCAGTCAGCCTCTAGAAAACCAGTTAAAACTTAATGTCACAAAAACACAACTACCTACGTTGAATGGTGTGCTTGGGCGAATTGAAATTTGAAATTATTTTGAAGATGCAATATTTGCTGTGTGCCCAATCAGAAAATTTTGAAAAAAGTAGTTGAAACAAATTATTTTTTAATTGTATAATCTTCGTATCTTTTAATAATTTTACCATGCTTTATTATATTTTGTACATCACGGTTGTATTAAATTAACAGAAAAGAATATATGCATTAATTAAACAAATAATCTTACCTATTGTATTGAACAGCTTGCGCGCGACTATCGTCCGCAAGTACTTCTTGGCTATGAGGAAATCTGATATCCAGGCAAACACGTAGCCGAAAACCCAGGACCCTAGGTATGGAAGTGTCGAGAGAAACCCATTCTATGGAGGAAAAACGTTGTTTATGGCATGTTATTTACAAATTTACAAATGTTTATTGTGGATTGTATGGCCTGAAATGTATAAAAGCAAACACTGGGTTAAAGAAATGTACAGAAAGGATGCAACCTATATGCCTTGGAAGGCAAAGCTGTAAACAAGTTCTGTTTTTGACCTACCTCTTGAATGTCAAAGTGTAACACGTTTTTCATGAAGGTTGGCATTTCAGCGAGGAGGGTCCAGAATCCCCAGTAGTCCCCACAATGCATCACGAGGATAGCGTACACAGGAAGTGACGTCAGGATGGCTCTCCATGGCGCCACTTGTTTCTGTAACTCAGTCGTGTAAGATATTACAAACACATAGAGCTTTAGATGTATAAAACGACAAACTCCGAGGACCTTTTAACTGACGGTGACAGCACCCCCAATTTCAACAGTCTATAGGCCTATTCACATAAAGATGTCATTCCAATTAATCAAATGCAAAATACGCATAACTTCTTGTATCAACAAACCTCAACCAATCGTAATGTGTTGTATTTCCCACCTCGCTATCAGCCAGTCGGAACACAGTATCCTCACATATGAACCACCTAGTACACTATCAACCAATCAGAATGCAGTATACTCACAGCTGTACCTTTTAGCATGGACCAATCAGAACTCAGTTTACTCATGGCTGTACCTCCTAGCTCGTTATCAACCAATCAGAACGCTGTATGCTAAAAGGTGTACTACCTAGCACTTATCCACCAATCAAAATGCAGTTTACTCACGGCTTAACTCCTAGCAGAGTATGAACCAATTAGAACTCAGTATACTCAGGGATGTATCTCCTAACACGCTAGCAACCAATAAGAACGCAGAAGACTCATGGCTGTACAGTCTTGCACGCTATCAACCTATCAGCATACAGTAAACTTAACTTACAAGTTACAACACACCCACACATCCTAACATGCAAGGCAAGGCACTACTTGTAGCACATAAGCTAACAACCAATCCGCCGCATTTTACTCACAGATTCACCATCATCTAGAACACATAAACCAATCTGGACTCGGTAGACTCACAACTTGCGTATCATTCCGCTCGAGCGTTATGCCCGAGTTGTCCTCGATAAAGGCGCGCTCCTCGCTCGAGATGAAGCGGTCTTCACCGGGCGTGTTTGAGCCCAGGATGAGCCAGATGACACTCCAGACAACACCGATGGTGCCGAACACGTAGAAGGCTGAGGGCCAGCCCCAGCTGCTGAAGGCCAGCACGCCTGACACAGGTAGCGCGACTATCGTGCCGATCGTCACACCTGGAAAGTAAAAAAAGGGTATCAATCAATGCTTCATTTTTTTTTTATCGTGTTTAGAGTCTACCCACTCAGTCACACAACTGATCTTTAGTGGAAGAAATTCAATTTAAAGCCGACCAAGCCAACCCTGTAGGCACCGGCATCATCGACAAGCGATCAATGACCAACTAGAGACCGACATATTTAAGTAGGAAACGTTGATAATTCAATCTGGACATGATTCCACTTGCAGAGCGCCAGAATCAACCAGGCTACTTCGGAACAACCTAAGAATTTATTATGTGCCTCGTTGCTATAGGACGGCTCCAAAGTCACCGTTTACACATTCACACATTCGTAAGCCAAGAACTGATGGACTAATGGCCACACCAGAAGTTAAAAAACTTCAGCCTCAAGCGGGAATCGAACCCTGGACCTCCTGCATTGGAAGAAGAGCCTCTAATCACAAGAAAGTGCTCGATGTTACACTCTGTTGCTATACTCTTATTCATTTCATACTTCTAAATGTGGGTCTTTCTTTGACCGCCATCCTCTTATCTGATCGATAGAATTCGTTCAGATAGTGTCAACAGCCTAGCTTCACTCTCAATTTTAAACTAACTAACTATTATTAAACTTATTATTAAACATGTTTACCTGTGAATGCAAGAGTGGAGAATCGACCCCGCTCCTCTTCGGGAGACCAGTGGGAAAGGAAGTTGTGAATAGCCGGTGTCATTACGCCCTGTAACAAGATGATTTATGTTATCACTAAAAATTCTCATTTTATAGCCTGTATATTGCACATTTAGATTTTAACCAACATCTTAAACAAAACATCTGTATGTTCATGATAGTGGCTTTCATAATAGTGTAGTCATAAATAATTGAGCAAATAAAAGGATAAATGGAAAAAGTGGTACATTCAATTCCTAGAAGTATCTGTCAGTTGGTTTCTGCTAACTTTGAAGTCACGCTCGCACATATCTCACCTGTGAGAGACCCTGCAGTACTCTGACAGTGCACACTGCCTGCCAACCCCATGCTGCAGCTAGGGGCGTCAGCAGAGCCAACACTGAGGACACAGACACTGCTACCAGAAGCAGAATCTTGGGCCCAAACCTCTCCCCTAGAGGTCCAGCCGGTAGTTGGGTGACGACGTAGCCCCAGAAGAACGAAGATAGGATGAGGGATTGAGTTTTTATACTCCATTTGTATTCCTGTAATGAAAGCATTGTATGAAGAGAAGTGGTCACAGCAACGACCCCTGTGACACTCCTAGATCCAGCCTGCAGTTTCGTTATCACATAGCCCCAGCCCCCAGTAGAAAAAAGTCGCGGGGTACATACACGTTTATGGCAAACTTATAATAAAGTAATAATAAAAAATTACACACAACCTTATCCTGGAGTACTCACTTTAAAAATTGCAATATTTCGGAGTCTCCAACTCCTTCCTCAAGCACAGTCCGTGCCCAACTCACGTGTTGAACTTGAGTCCTTCAGCCGGTTCAGCGTCTGACAAATATTGCAATTTTAAAGTATGTATAGCCCAGGTTACAGTTTAGTGTGTGTGATTTTTTAATTATTATAACTTGTCCGGGTTAATGAGTCAATTTGTATATTTTAACTATATTTGTGTTTCTTAGTTGGATGAGCGAAGCAAAGACTTCAATTTCACTGGCCCCCCAAAAAAATTTAGCTCGGGTGTTTTTTTTTTTTCGCTCTCTACCGGGCAAACGGCATATGCGATCTTGATGAAAATTATAAGGAACCTTCGAAATCTCTGAACTTAGACTTGCTACATAGAAGGGTACAATCGAAGAAATATTTCTCATGAATATCATACTTTTACGATTTTTTTCGATTTTTAATGCGATATTTCGGTGATATTTGGCTCGCGACCGTGCAAACGGCTACTCCGATCTTGATGAAACTTTATGGGAACGTTTGAAATCATTAAAATTAGATATGTTTTGATTTTAGGGACATTTGAAGAAATATTTCTCATAGAAATCGCACTTTTTCGATTTTTTACGATTTTTTCCACGATATTTTCGTGATGTTTAGGCCAATTATAACCAAACGGGTGGGGCTACAACGTTCATATTTTACATGGACATTAAGGTAATGGTGATGTATTGCTTTTTGAAAGAAAAAGTTGAAAAAGTTAGCCATAATCCATAGAATAAAGGTTTTAATATGAGTTTTTTTAGATTTATATTAACAAGTAACAATAGAAAGTTGGCAACAATCACCTACAATGCATTCAAAAAGCACTTGCAAAGGAAAAGTGGTCTTACGCAAACTAAAAACTTACAAAAAAAAAGCTCATCCATCAACGCGGCGGGACTTTAGCGTTTTCCTATAGTTACTTACACGATACACATTAATTTGGCGGGTAGGTGGCAAAGCGTCTTCGGTCTCTATTGGTCATTGTTAGCTTGTCGATGGTGTCGGCGCCTACAGGGTTGGCTTGGTCGGCTTTAAATTTAATGTCCACCACTGAAAATCAGTTCTGTGACTGAGTGGATAGACTATATAAATACGAATTTGTTTTTATTTATTTAATGCTTTTAACTTCCTTTTTTGTTGAATGTAATTATGACAAGAATAAACAAATATAATAATAATAATAATAAAAATATTAATTAATTTACTTATTTATTTATAGCTTCGAGCCGGGGCTCACGTTCAGTCGTCTCCTACTATAGATAAAGGAAGGTATCCTCATGAAGCTCGATGGATCAATCGTTAGAGCCATCTATTCTAACTTCTAAGTCCACGATTAGAGCATCGTCGCGCGAATAGGGATACAAAGTCGAAAGACCCGGGTTTGATCCCCGGGTCGGGACTGAACTTTCATTACATATTATTATATGCATGCACATATAGGTCAGAAAAGTTAATGTATATATATGTGAGAGCCAGATAATTTGGGTTAAGTCCCAGTATGTACTACATGATGTATTCTTATCTGTTCCTCTCTATAATAGATAAGCTACATGTGTAAGGAAAGTACTTGCTATAGGGTGAGGTTATCAGTACAACATATATTTACTGCACCTTGAATCGCAATTTGCAATAAAATGTGAAAGTTCTGTCTGTCTGTCTGTCTGTCTGTCTGTCTGTCTGTCTGTCTGTCTGTCTGTCTGTCTGTCTGTCTGTCTGTCACAACCCGAACATAAGGCTACTATAACGTGTAAACTCTCTTTCTCCCATAATGCTTTGCAACGGAGCGAGCATGCGCAGTTAATTCTGCAAATCGTCTAATTAATCATAATTCTGAATCATGATGATCATTGCACCTATTACCCTACTTGGTCCTAACTTCACTCAATGTAAATGAACATGATTAATTGGTATGTCATGTATGATTGTGTGTCAGGAGATGCCTACTTTGTTTCAAACTAAGTTAACAACAAGTGTCGCAACTTCTTAATTACCCTACCTAGTTAATTACCGGATCTCTTGACTTATGGCTACCGTACAGCGGGCATTGCCGCAAGAACACACTGTTGTAGTCTTATGTCCAGCTTTTAGAAAAAAATTCCGTTATATGCTTAAATCAGTTGTTATTGTTATGTAGTTAGATGACAGTACTATTTAAACTCCATCGTTAGATTACCTAATATCGTTTTTTTATAAAAAAAAAAAAAATGCAGACTTCCACTATTGCTACTTTTAAGAACGAATTTGGGAGCAAAGTTCTGTTTACGATTTGGGTGGCTGATATTTTTACTATAACTAACACTCACCCAGCCTACCCTTGGCTATGCAATGAACTAAAAACTAACGATTCATTATAACCACGAGGTTTTCTCATTTAAAAGCTTTTAAACCATAATACTCAACATTTTACCATAGATTAACCTAGCTTCCAAAATCTTTCTTTTAAATTGCAACAGGTGGAGTATGCGTGAACAAAAGAAATTTAAAAAATGTAATCTGGATTCTCAGAAGACTTTTTTCTAATATTCTTACTAGGTACTGTTTGTTATTAATGTTTTTGAAAACGTGTTTTGGTGAAGACATGTACATCTGGACGCGGAAACATATTTTCTAATACCTGCCACAACACCTTACCATGAGCGCAAAGTAGCTGTATTGAATAAGATTACAAAGTGTGTGGATATTCTAATCATTAATCTGAATGACGATGACCATTGAAACCCTCTTCTTAGTCTTCACCTTGATTTTATACTATCTTCCTCAGCCTTGTAGCAATTTTATCATAGATTGTCCTACGGGCGCCATATCCCGATTCAAATGTTGTACAAAACATTGCTGTTTTTCATTATTGCCAAAAGGTTATCTCTATCTGCTCTTTCAGTTTTTGCCCAACGCCCACCATCTTTATATTTTTTATTTTCCAAATGTAATTTCGATTAAGTTTTGATCATACAACTACTTCCGGCTAAGCTAGAGTGGCTATACAGAAAGTAGTGGTCAGCATCCTCTTTTTAAATTTCTCCTGGGAAGCCTGCCCAGGGTGCAATGCATGCTCATTAGGACAATTGTGACTGGGTGTCCGAGGGCTTAAGAGGACCCAATTTCCTGCATTCGCATTAACGACTGAGGAAAACCTCGGAAAAAGTTTCAGGTAGGATTGCCGGTCACGACGGGATTTGAACCCTGGACCTTCTGAATCCGAGTCGCCGCTGTCGGACGTCAACATCCTCTGAGGCCTAGTTTCGATTTCAAATTTGACTTAGTCTGAATCATACTTTTGTGTGCTCACTGCTCACATCAACCGTGTAAATAATTACGGAAACACCAATCTCTTCAACAGTGGCGTAGGAACCGGTGGGGGGGGGGGGCAGGGGGGAAAAACTAACGCGAGTCAAATATGAATCACAGAATTTCCGTAGTGAATACGCACATACTCTTCTACAATTCGACAATCACCTTGGTAAAACGAATTTGTTTGCCTGTATGCTTCGTCATCACGTCAAAGATCTCAGATAGTTGCAGTAAAACATCGTTCACAGACTCCGAGTGCAGTTAAAACATGACGTAATGGCTGTAGTGTGGTGAAGAAAAAATTCGCCTCCGACCGCAAAATCTACTATTAATTTTGTTCCCACCAACTTTCAAAACGTTCCTGCTCTTCAACGTCAATGTTCTTAGAATTTGGCTTTGATGTTCTTGTTATCGCCAATTGCACATTATAATTACAAACAGAGGTTCGCCTAAACTCCATACATGGAGCGGACCCTGGCTATAGTAAAATCGCTGAGGTGATGGGTTTCCACTGACTTTATTGCTTAGTTGCGTAACACCATGACATTGTTATAAAAGCTATAAAATTCTTAGAACAATTAGGTTATATCGAAGTAAAATGGTATTGACTCAGACGATACACCAGTTAGTTATTACCATATCGACAATAAAGTGCAGACAGTACTCTATTGTTTCGTGGGAATTCTCGATGTGAACGCATTCGGCGCGATTCTCTTCATGTAACTCTAGGATACTGAGTACTGTATTGTGACATTGCGAGAGGGTTTACTTATTATGGTTGTTAGCTCATTCACATAGCCGCTAACTTATCCTCTTACTTTAGGTGAATGTTCACGATGACTTTTTTCGAGGTAAAGTTCGCGCTGTACATAACCTTAACTTGCATTATAAATTTGCATCCTATTTCCTATTTTGCCAGTATTTGAATTTAAATAACATTTATAACAATCAAATAAAAATCTTCTTGTACTCGACTGGTAGTTTAAGTTAAACGAACAGCATTTTTGTCAAACTAATTTTGTTGTTGTTTCCCATCTTTGCAACACCATATTTTATTCTCTAGGTGCTCTCTGATTGGTTCATAAGTTTAAGTTTGGAGTTTGCAAACTTTGGCCGCCGTAAATATAAGTTTAAGGTTAAGTGTTTCGTCATGAACAGACATGTTGTTTTTCCATAAGACAGACCTTTAAGTTAGCGGATAAGTTGACATTTTGAATGGGCCTTTAGGTGGAGTCAATCTCGACATTCTCCGAGCCAAACTGAATGAAACCTCGTGGTTTGTCAGTGGGTGGGATCGATCTCGCGGCCTCCCGAATTAGAGCTAAGAGCGACCACCATGCATGACACAACACGTTTCATATATCAATAAATAAATAAAATAAATTCGTATTTAGAGTCAATACCCACTCAGTCATATAAGTGATTAGAAAGCCAAAGGTGGGACCTTAAACCAAAGCGACCAAGCCAACACTGTAGGCCCGATGCAATCGACGAGTGAGCAATAACCAACCAAAGATCCATATTTTTTAATAGAAATATGGCAATCAGTGTATGGACAGTGCGAATACCCGCGGATCAAAGCAAGAATCAAAAAGGCCGATTCAGAACAACTTTATAAATAAATAAAATAAATAAATTTTATTTAGAGTCTACCCACTCAGTTTATAGGCTAACTGATTTTCAGTGGGGGATTTTAAATCAAAGCCACCAAGCCAACCCTGCTGGCCCCGACGCAATCGACGAGTGAGCGATAACCAACCAAAGATCGAAATTTTTAATAGAAAATATAGCAATCAGTGGTATGGACAGTGCGAACACCCGCGGATCAACGCCAGAATCAACAAGGCCGATTCACTTTCTTTCACACAACTTTGAATTTAGTATGTGCCTCGTTGCTATAGGACGGCTCTAAAGTCACCGCTTACTAATTCCTAAGCCAAGAATTGATGGACTTAAGTCCGAGCCTAAAACGGGAATCGAACCCTGGACCTTCTGCATTGGAAGCAGAGACTCTAACCACAAGACCAACGAAGTACACAAGACAATGAACAACAGGCAATACCTGTTTGCAAGGCAGAATTAACCACCGAACAATATGGACAAGTCCACCAAGATAAGGGACCGAAAAGTGAAGTAACTTTGTCAAAATAAGTAACTTCCTTACTAAGTCAAGGAAATGAGTACCATTAGGTTACTTTAAAAGTCACGGATCTTTGAAAGTTCGGAGAAAATACCAAAACAATCAAATCTTTATGGGTACTTGTCCATCCCCGGAATAATGTAATATTTCGACTCTGGTGTAATAGTGACGAAATTTGAAAAGGAATGTAAGATGAAAGATAGCATAAATATTTTCTACAATCTCTCATATTTTCAAATTATTTTAAGAATAATCACATCGTTCAATCTTGATGTGTCACTACACATTGTCCAGCGTCATTACCATCGTTAGTACGATATAAAACAATATTATTTTTAGTTATCTGAGCTAAATTGAAGATGACATAAAATAAAATGAGTATACTAATATCGATCGAAAACCAAGGCTGTTCAATTCGGACTTAGGTGGCTAAATTCAGTTTCTAGAAGTCTATCTGTACTATGTCATGTTCAGAGGGAATAGGACACATTTGACAGTTGGCAAATAGCTATTCGCTAGGCCAAGTATATACAAATTTGCAAAGTTGTCAATAAAGCATTCATGGACAGCCCTACTTTCGTAGATTTTCAAAATTTTGTCTCAATCAGCCACAAAAAAATCACGAATATAGTCAATTTTGTACTTTTTAATAAAATGAAAAATCGTGAAAATCATTTTTGTATAATATTTAAATCCAAGTTTAGAAATGTGTTACTGTAGAGCCCTATTTACACGTTCGCGACAACTGTTCAAAACTTCAAACACCTGTGGTGTCAGTCAGCCAAACGATAAGGAATGTGGCTAAAACGCGTGTCCCATATCTCGACTGAAGCCCTTTCGTACTTTTCGGAATACTCACAAGAAAATCAACATTTTTCGAACTGTTTTTGTTTTGTGTGTTAGTAAACTAAATTTACATTTCTCGTTATGGCCCCTTTTCTCTTTTGAGTCCTCAAAGACCAAACGAAATGTTCACTTCCGGTCAAACGGGATCAAACGGGTCCGTTTTTTGTAAACAAGCAGGTTACGTGGATTAGGATAACCTTCCTGAGTACGCCCAAATACAATGTGGACGTAGCACGAAACGTGTGAAACGCACATTTTCGGCTAGAATCGTAGCGTTCCCGTACTAATTTGATTGAAATTTGAATCCGTGAGCTGAACTTTTTAAACGTTAAATCTAAGCTATGAGCAGAGTGGTGGACCGATATGATTGAGAGCCTCACCGGGAAGTCAATGTTGGCGGCGCTAGCGTCCACCATGGCCACGATAGAGACTGACAGGTTGACCCTCAGAGTGTAGCAGATCGCGAAGGCAGAGCTGAGCAGTAGAACCTGTAGGTGCCGGATACCGACTAGGCGCTCTGAAACACAAGATTCATTGATTGATTGAATGGGGACACATTTGGCTGTTAGCAAATAGCTATTCGCTCGGCCAAGATGCATCCGACGTATATGAAACTTTGCAAAGTTGTCAATAAAGCATATATAGACAGCCTGTGGTCCTAGATTTTTCAAATTTTGACTTAATCAGTCAGAAAAAAATCACGAATATGGTCAATTTTGGAGTTTTTAACAAAATCAAAATTCGTGAAAACTAATTTAATTTTTATAAATTATTTTAAAACAAAATTTAAAAATGTGTTACTGCAGAGCCCTATAATTCCACATTTGTGACATATGTTCAAAATTTCAGACACCTGTGGTGTCAGTTGGCCGAGCGAACAGCAATTTGCCTAAAACGCATGTCCTATACTCTCTTAATGTCTCATATTTATGCAACTTGGCTAATCGAGACGAAGGGAGAGACGTAAGGGATGACGCGGGGGGACAAGGGGTGGACAAGTCTGTGCTGGTAGGCACCAGCCACAAGCGTATGGGGAGGGCAAGATTCATTCAAGTAGGCTACATCTTGAGTATCAAACTCCCGTCTGGGTCCGGGGAGTAGAATAATCCCAGAAATACCTATTATGCTCATCGTACAAGGCGAGAAAAAATAGGACTTCGTCGGGGAACTTTCCCATTCCCTTTGCTTTTGCATTGCCTTTGCGCAAATATCAGCTAGTGTAGGGGAGTATACTCTCCGAAACTAGAGGCGAGCTCTAGCAATCGTCGTCGGGGACACCTCCCCCTTCTCTTGACGACCTCCCCGACGACGATGACATTGACACAACGAACGATGACAAAGACGAGGACGACCGCGACGTGAGAAACCCCCTTCCTCCCCTTACCCGTGGCTGGTTCTGACCAGAATGGGCCTGCCTTCCCCGTGTTCCCCTGAACTTTTAGAAGAAAAAAATATTTCACTTATAACCTTTGAGTTGTGTGCCCTTTAGCCCCATTAACTAACAAAATAACTAATTGAGTATCAATCAATATCAGTACCTCTATTTGATCCTATATTATGTACGACTTTTAGTTATGTTGGTTTTGGCTAGTTACGTGCCTTAGATTTACAACCCAGGAACAAGTCCTGCAGGCAGATACCGTATGGAGAGAATAACCATATAAACGCTGCTTGACGGAGTGTAACTAGCCCCTGTTCCAATCTATTCAGATCTGCAATGCACCAACAATGTAGCTTAGGGGTAAAGCACTCGACCAGCAATCGGGAGACCGGGGTTCGATACCCCGCTGAGATGGATTTTTCTAATTTCTGTATTGATTTACATAAAATCAATTACACCTGCGGGAGTGTTTCCCGATCAATGAAATTGAGAAAAGTAATATCCCTTGTTGTTTGGGGGTCGAACATTTTTTACCACAAACAAAAATCAATGGCTATGAAACAATTATTGTATTGGGAAAAGTATGTACCTATTTTGGTATACAATGGTGGCGTACAGCTGATTTCTATTTTTTAATTTTTACATTATACAAATAGGGGTATTTTACTATAAGTTTTAGCGTAGTTACGTCGATAATTTAAAAAATTATAAATATTGTAAGTTGTATTGTTGATTTACAAAATTGTGCCCCCCCCCCCCCCCCCCCCCACACACACACACGTAGTTGTTACGCCACTGCAGCTTGGAAACCCCTATCAGTCTACCTGCCGATGACCGCAGGTATCGAACCATGGACCTCCTGAATCCGAGTACCGCGTTTAAACTACTTCGGCCGTCACACATGGCGTAAACTATGTGTGGCGTCTTTTAACAAAAATAAGCCCCACGAGTTATTGTTGGCAACACCGTATCTACCAAATCTCTGACCGAATAGGCCTTCTCATCCTGTTTGTCAGACTTATCGTTTAGTTTGACAGGTACCTTATCCAACGTATTAGTATAGTCCAAGATTTAAGATTGTACGTCTATTGATTACACGTTCTTACATTGATTCTACTCCATATCTTTACAATGATGACATTGTGACAAGATTGTAGGGTCATTAACGAAAATGATACGTAAACAGATAATATATTGTGTTGATATGTTTCTATCAAATATGTAAGTTTGGAATAAATTGCTATGTAAATAACAAATGATTCATGTTACATTAACTGCAAAAGTAATAATACAAAAGGTGGAACATTCAATTCGTTATGTTCTAACTTATACAAGAGATAGGGTAGTACGACAGCAAGTTATAGAATGATTATAACAACATATTCCTCAATTTGTTTACAAGTTGATAGACGAGAAAGCAGCGGTAGTCACTACACTGGTCACTGGTCAGTATCATTTTTTGACACGTATTTAAAAGCGAATGTTGCCCTAGGCTAGAGAGACAGTTTACAAACTCACCTAATAAAATTATTATTAATATGAATATGATTGAATGATAGCAATTGTCGTCCCCGACTGGGGATCGAACCCAGGGCAGAACCTTCGTCTTTTCGAACTGATGCTCTACCAACTGAGATATCGGGGCCTAAGACAAACTTTTACTAAATTGCTATATATTGTGATTGTTGAGAGCTACATACTGTCACAAATCTACCGAATGAACGTCAAGTATAAAATTGTATTAACTCCTTAACTTAAAATATCTAACAAAAACATAAAAATAACCTAATTTTTTTCAATCTTAGTCGGGGCAAACTTTTACGACAGTCATGCTATAAATCGGTAACTATGTCCTTAAAAGCCGGCTTAGGCTTCAAAAAAACTTGTATTTTTTTTATAAATATAATATTATTCATACGTAAGAAAAAATTTGCACTTCACTGTCTCAAGTACCAATATAAAGCCCCCCCCCCCCCCCCCCAAGACACAACCAATACCACTCAAGAGAAGTTTGAGAAAAAGACCAAAGATAACCGAACAGTAGGGGGGCGGACGGCATAATGTAAGTAATGTTTAATAACAGTGTAATTTTTTTAAAATCAATGTTATGTAGCCTACTACAGACAATATGTTATTCTTATTTGTTATTATTTAGCTTATTATTCCACCTACCCGGTTTTGAAGCTCGCGTTCTCTCCGCGGTCTTCGCGTGCGCTTCCATCTTGAACGATGCACGGACGGAGCTGGACGTCGTTCAACTATCAGCTAGAAGGTTGCCCACTGGGCCGAGAATAGCGGGAGAGGGGAGTACTTGTTACGTCACACCACGTGCTCCGAGCCACGTGGTGGTTGTTGTGGTGACGTAACGTGTAGTAACTCGCGGAGTGTGCGCGCGCACGATTTATTGATTGATTGATCGATTTAGGTCTTCATTTCAAGGCCGACCTTTAAGGTGGGACTTTATATTCTATTTTCCAATGGTGTTGATAACATAATTAATTACTTTACTTACAATTAATTTAAATACAATTGTGTGGCTCGTTGGTCTTGTTTTTAGCGTATCTGCTTCCAATGCAG
This sequence comes from Sweltsa coloradensis, assembly GCA_024449915.1. Lineage (NCBI taxonomy): Eukaryota > Metazoa > Arthropoda > Insecta > Plecoptera > Chloroperlidae > Sweltsa > Sweltsa coloradensis. The sequence goes on from JAMZAV010001410.1 coordinate 162,608, forward strand.
AAGGTCCAGGGTTCGATTCCCGCCAAAGTCAGAAGTTTTTTAACTTCTGATTTGGACTTAAGTCCATCAGTTCGTGTCTTAGGAGTTTGTAAACGGTGACTTTGGAGCCGTCCTAGCAACGAAGCACATAATAAATTCAGAGTTGTTCTGAATCGGCCTTGTTGATTCTGGCGTTGATCCGCGGGTGTTCGCACTGTTTATACCACTGATTGCTATATTTCCTATTAAAAATATCGATCTTTGGTTGGTTATTGCTCACTCGTCAATTGCGTCGGGGCCTACAGGGTAGGCTTAGTCGCTTTGATTTACTGTACCCCACTGAAAATCAATTGTATAACTAAGTGGGTAGACTCTTAATACAATGTATTTATTTATTTTAGACAGGCTTATGAAAATTATGTATAATTAATTGAAAACGTAATTGTTTAAAATGGTGATCAACTATTATTTGTAAAGCTTGCCTGTCATTCTCCGCATTGTTCCATCTCTTTCATAAAGTTTACTTATATTATATTTCCTTTCTCCTTCATGTTTCCTTATTTTTCATATTATATATGTTGCTTTGACAAAAAAATCATTCTCGTAAAAATGTAACACAGGTTAACGAGCATATTATGAAATGCCAGGACAGGAAAAATGAAAGGACAAAGAGGAAGTGATGGATGATCAGTTGATTGATCGATCATTTGATTGATTGATTAGATTGATTGATTGATTGATTGATTATTCTTATTGTTGTCGTGATTTAGGGCGTGACTAATGCCCAGTTTAGTCCGCTCTATCATCCAAACGGTGTACTGACTGTACTTTTGCAAGCTGTAAAAGCTCTAAATTTAATCAACCTGTCCTGATTTTTATGACAAAATTCCTTACGACGCATCATTAGATTATTTTTCGATACATGTTTTTTTTTTCTTTTTACGTGAGTATTTTCATGCACCTGCAATGTATCAGCCGTTAAGTGTTAAAAAATCAATTAACATGTCTAGTAATTTTTTAAGATACTCTACGATTTTTTAAAAACTTGGGTCAGTCCCACCGTCATCAGTGATTCATAATGTGATGTAATGAAAATGTATTGTTAGTTATATCTGATCTTATGAGTAGTAATTAAACACTGCTCACAAGTCACAATCATTTGCCGATAAGTGTCAAACGCGTCAACTGATTGAATATTATTTTGTTCTTACGACGTCATAGCTTGTTGTACTGATAAGGAGAAGAAGAAAGGGAGGAAAGAGGGGAAGGTGATAATCATGTATTCTTGTAATAAACCCTTTCGGAACAATTGTCCATTGTAATGGATAGCAATATTTAATTTTATCACGAACAAAAGATACGATAGGCGTATAGTATATTGTTAACCGAGATTTAAAAAAAATGTTTTTGTGATGATGGGAGATCCCGGGTTCAAATCCCATCGAGACCGGCAATCCTGACTGAAAGTTTTTTCCGAGGTTTTCCTCAGTCGCATGCAAGGGATTGAATCCTCATAAACCGCCCTCGGACATCCCTTCATAAATGTCCTATCCGCAACACCTAGTTAAAACACGTACCTGCTGAAGAGAGGCATGAATTAATACACCCTGGGCAGGCTTCCCACGAAAAATTATTATTATTATTGGTGTACCTCAGCCCGTCTGGGCCCGTGCAAATTTGGCCCAGAGCATGGCTCTGCTAATCGTAAAAGGCGAGGAAAAAGAAAAAGTCCGTCTCGCAAACATCAGGTAGTAGGCCCTACGTAGAGAAGTATATTTTCCCCGAAACTAGAGAAGGGCTCGGGCGGTCGTCGTCGGGGCCCTTTTCCTCTTCCCTTGACGACCTTCGCGACGACGACGACCATGACATCTAGGACGATGATAAAGAAAATGACGACCGCGACGTTAGAACCCCCCTTTTCCTCCCCCTACCCGTAGCTGGTTCGGACCAGCAATGGGACTTTCCCACCACATCCCCTAGACTAGAGCGGCTCATTATGACCTTACGTTTGACGCGCCCTTAATACAAATAAACCAAAAACCTCACATTAAATTGAAAATTATTTTAGATTCTGAGTTCTTTGATCTGTTGGACAAGCCGCTACTCTGATTTGATGAAACTTTTGGAGAACCTTCGAGATCTCTAATCTCCTTTGTTGGCCATCAACGGTTGTCCATCTCATTATCACCCCTCCCTATCTAAAACGGACGAATCTAAGTCAACCTGAACGCAAGGTGATTGTGCCTAAGTCGCGTTAGCTCTCCGCTAAAGAAGTATAAGGTGCGGGGTGGCGAGGTCATCCTCCCGCGGCCGTTAGCCAAGTGAGTCATTTCATAGACTTTTTGTATTGTCTGTTCATGGATTTAAAGGGTTGAATCTCCATGGTCTGACCATGGAACTATAACTCCATGGTCTGACCATGAATATAAATCCATGGTCTGACCATGAATATAAATCCATGGTCTCGCGGTCTGACAATGTTTTAATAGTGTTGATTTTTCTTCTTTGTTAACAATGGCGAAATAAAACTGAACTAAAATAGTGGAAAAGAAAAAGATGGTACTATGGACCAAAGTATTTTCCTTTAACGCGATTTTTAAATGTGTTTGATCTCCACTTGTTGTTTGTTACTCTCCCTACAATGTTAACAAAATGATATATTCACATTGGCAATATAAATCTGTGTAGCTTGCGAAATACAGGATTAAAATAACAAAAACGCTCATATATCAACGTAGATGTAAAAACCGTTCGCGAAGCGGCCTTGTACAAAAGAAATATTATCACATTCATTCACATTCTGGCGTTGATCCGCGGGTGTTCGCACTGACCATACCACTGATTGCTATATTTCCTATTAACAATATCGATCTTTGGTTGGTTATCGCTCACTCGTCGATTGCGTCGGGACCTACAGGGTAGGCTTAGTCAATTTGATTTACTGTCCCCCACTGAAAATCAGTTATATAACTGAGTGGGTAGACTCTAAATACAATTTATTTATTATTTATTATTTATTATTATAGAATCAAAGTGTGGTTGTTGGCTTGGGGGGAGGGGAGGGGGTACTATATAAGTCAGAACCTTTGTTCACTTCATGACGTATGTTACGTGTTCCTTGAGCAAAGGTCCATTAAACATTCACTCATAAGTTTATAGCACAGAAATGGCCAACATCTCGTCACACACTTTATACGATAACGCAATCTCAATCAGTGTGCCCACTCGAATTAACGAGTCTTTACAGCCTGTTACCGATACATTACATCGTGAGGTGGAGAAGTGTGGTCAGTTCAGTTCGCTGATAGCAAGCCGGCCGGGCAGTGTCACACGTCGTCTTGCAGCTTGCTATCTGGTCAAGATGGGCGCCGATCCGGAGAAGACAGAAGAAAAGACGGAAACAACGAAAGCGCCCAAGCCAGGTGAGATTATTATTATTTTTATTATTATTACTATTATTATTAAACTTTTATTATTATTTTATTTGACGAGTGAGCGCAGCGAACGTAGTCTACAACGCTACTCGATCGGTCCTTGGTCGTGATTAATTCTGTTAAATGTCTGTCTGTCTGTCCGGGCTCATACGGCCGAACGGCCAAATAGATTGAGCTGAAATTTTAAACACACATCCGTGACCAGGTAACTGAGAACTGCTAACAAAATGAGCACAATCTGTTGCGATTTAAACCTGCAAGAAATAAAATACTGAAAAATACGTTGAAATGTATAGGAATTATTTTAACGACAATGGTTTTCATTTTGAAATAATATTTTTTGTTTGTTATTTACCTGGCTGTGAAATGCCGTGTCCAAGGTTAATCGAATGTTGGACGTCAAGGTACCTCCAAATTCCGCTCGTAGATTGAGTAAACCTTGCAATATTTTCACGTATTTCGTACTGGCTATGTTTTCCATAGTATTGTCACAGATGATGGACTACACTGCGTTATATGCATTTCAAAACATGTTAAATAATTTAAAAAATACAATCCAGAAATTACAAAATCTTTCCCGACCATTGAACCCACGTCTCCCACATTTCGGCTATAAGGGCGCTTTAGCCAACTCGACTAGGGAAACGCCAAAGTCGTTGTTAGACGAGTGAGAGTGTCATGTGTTGAGTACGCGGGAACATTTGCATTTAAGTTTAATTATAATATTCGTATAAATAATAGGGTAGGCCTATTTAAGTTTAGGTCATAGTTTAGGCCATAATGCTCCACTGTAGCCTATGATAGGCTAGGGAGGCCTAAGGTAGGGGGAAGAAAAGGAATGTTAAAAAGTCGTTGTTAGACGAGTGAGAGAGTCATGTGTTGAGGACGCGGGAACATTTGCATTTAAGTTTGATTATAATATTCGTATAAATAATAGGGTATTTAAGTTTAGGTCATAGTTTAGGCCATAATGCTCCACTGTAGCCTATGATAGGCTAGGGAGGCCTAAGGTAGGGGGAAGAAAAGGAATGTTACCGGGTACTCAACACATGGCTCACTCACTCGTTTAACAACGACTTTGGCGTTTTCCTAGTATTTATCAACAACAGGGTTGTACCCCACAAGTGTAATATAATATTGAACACAAGAATAAAGATTCGCGTTCGGTGGTTTCTTCCGCGAAAGATTGATTACTCCCTGATTTGCTGTTCCTGATTTTTGGCAAACCTCATAATCGTTTGAGTGGGATCGTCTAATAAATCAGTTTTTTCTTTTCGTTTCTCTTTTTTAATGTTTTTTTTTTCTTTTTTCTTACTTTTTTCCTTTTATTTTTTTAATTTTTCTTTTCTTTTTATTCCCCACCCTTTTTTATTTGATTCATAAATTGCATTTAATATCCTTTTTATATTTGTTATCAAATTGTTGAGTTTTTAATGCATTGTTATAATATTACTATTTCAAATATTTACTTAAATGTAGTTCATTGTTGTGTCTGCATCTATGTAATTAGATTTATTTAGTTGTCCTCCTTTGTAAATCAATTTTTATAACTGAATAGGATAGACGTTAAATAAATAAATAAAATGAAAATAATATAATATTTTAAGTCTAAATTACAATAATGGAATATGAAAAGAAGCGAAAAATAATATCAGTTCAGACAATGAGAAAAGCTCAGTAACCTAACTGCTTGCATACGATTATGGGTGTGACGTTTGAATGTGCGTGTCTAAACATGTGTTATGCAGTTGTCAAACATTTACTTATTGCAAATTAAACCTATCTTAAACATATTGTAATTGTGGTTTTAAAACAGTTTAATTCTAGTGGATAATGCCAATGTCTTCGTTGCCAACCATACTGATTTCATCAGGACAGTTCTGATTTTGAGACCTTGGTTCTGATGGCGAAATTAGCTCATTCGGGACAGCATGATGTACTGAATTGGCAAAAATATATCCCTCTTCCACTACAAAACGTTTTACATTCACTTATTAAAATCATTTTTCAACAATATAACTTGGGAGATGTGTTTTGCGTCGTGTAGTGAAGCGATTGTCATTTCCTCAACTACCCATTCTCTTGTCGACGTCGACGTAATGCTTTGCAATATATTATTCAAATTACATTTTTTCATTTCAATTTTTATTATCTCAGCCATACGCTAGATACATTCTTAAGTTTTTATATTTTTCAATTTTCAGCAATTTCTGATGCCCAAAATCGTATTTATTATACCCTAAAAAAAAATCTGTCCCTCCCCCCTCAGGTTCAAACGAGTCACAATGTCCTGAATTCCATTTCTGAAAAGTTGGCAACCTTGGTTCCTTTGATTATTATTGATTATTATTGATTATTACGGTAATGCTATTACAAACGATGAGTGATGATAGATAAGGGCGATGAACATTTACAAAAACCCATGCCTTATGCGGGATTCGAACCCACGTCCTCGTAGTGTCACTTAGTCCAATGGGAAGTTTGATATTTTGTTTTATTTGTTTAGAAATTGTCAAGAAAGAAGTTTAAACTTATATAGGCCTAATTATAGTGAGCGTTTAAGTTAGTGAGTATAGCAAGCGCAGCAATCGCTTCAAAATGATGCTATACTTAAAAAATCTCCTGATTTTGTATTCGTTCGCTCTCTATTGGTTAAACTGCTACTTTATTTTAATTGAAGTATTGGGCACCTTCAACATATCTAAACTGCGAATTTAATTATTTATTAAATTTAAATTTAAATTTGCAATATTCTGGTGTTTTTTTCACCCTTTACAGCTCTCACTATTATAAAATTCTCACTGTATGCATTTGCGTTTTATTTTCGAGTTCGTGTGAAATTTTCAAAGAAGCTTTGATATTCCCAAACTTCGAATTTGTTTAAATTTGTTTTTGTTTTGTTTTTATCAGTTTTTAGTGCAATAAAATAAATATTTATCACTAGATTATACTTAAACGCATTAATTATTTTTGTAGATAGCGCAATCAAGTTTTAACCATATAAACCACAACCAAACGAGCGATAGAGTTTGACCATCGCTTACTTGGTTATTTGGGAGGTTAACGGTTCACTCTGGCAATCATGACAGAAGACATCTAAGAAAGTGAGATCTAGCTGAGTGCATGTGCCATCCAACGATCAGTTCGTTTGAGTTCGATTTACTTTTTACGTTCTATAATATGGCGACTGTTCTGTCCTTCATTGTCGGTCTCCTATACTATACATTCAATCCCATACACGCGATTGGTTTATTTAGCACCGACAAGACTTATTTGCGGTAGTTCATTAAAACAGTATACATTGCCATTTGAATTACTTTGAGGTTTTGTACGGGTGTTTATGTGGCTATTGTTGAATAATATATTTTCTAAAAATCCTTTCAGTAACTTACGCAAAATGTACTTTTCGACAGTTTGATTTAAATTATAAAATCTAATTTACTAAATATAGATTAGTACAGTAAGTTTAACTGTTACGATTGGCATTCCTTTTATAAACGTCTTGTCACGTTATCCAGTGTCAAATCCATCTTGTATCATACATTAGTTTAGTATATCGTCAGCATTTTAAATTAAATGACGTCGCTAGCTATTTTGCCTGGGACAACAACATGTAAATTGAGTGATTATTTACACTCACATACCAAAATCACACACAAACACCTTTGATTGACTTTGTCCTTCATGTACAATATACATGTTACACCTAGAAAAATTAATAGTAAAAGAAAAGTAATGTACATAATTTCTTAATCAGTCCAGCCATACCACGAAAGGTTCTTGCTACTAGTGCTGCCTATACTTATTGTTTCAAAAACGCATAGATTATATCGCTGAATATTTTAGAAAATCCATATCTTTTTCCCAATTATTTCTTTCCGTGAATGTGTGTGTGTTTTTTGCGATAAAAGTTCGTTAGTTCACAGTCTTCCTGTATTTCAGTAAGAGTTGGGTAGTGGATACGCACATCCGGGTAGTCTTACAATACAATGTGCCTCCTCCCTGTATTTGAGCCCGGTTGTTGGGCATACATCACATCACGGTGGCATAACAATGTGCCTTATTCCTGTATTTCAGCCAGCTTGCTAGGAATACGCCACATCCAGGTGGCGCTACTATGCACCGCCATGTGCTTCTGTTACTGCCTACGAGTGAACCTATCTGTCGCTATTGTAGCCATGACCAACTCAACGACGGCCAACCCTAACTTTCCGGTGAGTCTTAGTGAACATCTCTTCTTTATGATTGTGAACAGTGATTTATTCGTGAAGAACAAAATAAAATAGATTTAGATTAATTCATCCTTTTTCTTGCGTTGTTAGGTGAGCTCTGACAAAGTTAGTTTTAATGCGGAATTGATATATTAGGCTACGACATATTATAAGATTTATAACTATATATTACTATTACTTATATATAATTATGTATTATTACTAACAGGTACAACCACCAACAAGTGTGAATTAACTAAATCTAAAAGTTAAGGATACATAATAATCACAATTTAAAACAATACAAATACGCCATACCAAAATACCAAAAGTAAAAATTTAATAAGAAAAGCGTAAATATAAAAAAAGCATTTGAAAAACCAAGATGGGTACATAAAAACTATATTTCTTCGTAACAAAAAAGTAAAAAATTAACAAACAAAAAACTAAGATTATAACATTCAAAACCTAGAGTGAAAAAGTTATAAGAGTGAGTCTTAAGATGGCCTTTATGGGAATTATATAATTTAAAACAATCTTGGCATGGAAACTTTTAAAATGTATATAACATTTACAAAGTCTTTAGTTTTATTCATGGTATGGCAGACTTGGAGGGGTGCAAACGATCTGCAGGGTGCTGTATACCCCTGATCACTCATGATAACGCCGCCTCTGCTATAGCGGAAAATAGGATACTAAATTAGTTAGTTATGGTTGGTCGTGAACTCCCAATACGTAAATATTCTAAAAATAGTCTTCCTGAGTTGCAAGTTATTTATTTATTTGTTTGTTTCCTTATTACAATGATAGTATAGGTAAGTTTAAATAATGCATCAAAGTATACATATCTCTAATATGTATTTAATTACAGTCAAAGTGTAATAAATTTTTACGACAGTATTTTCATTTTCATTTTCTACTCCGTTCTAGCCAAGAATTAAATTAAAAGACAGATCTTTAAACGATTTTTCTAGCTCGATTATGAATCGTTAATATTGAAATAATGAGTCTTTGTATTCAAAGCCGGAATGCTTTCGAGCCATAAATACATTGAGCCTAATCTTTAAGTTTTTACCGCCGATCTAAATGAGATTGTAACCAAATTATAATTATTTTTAACGAACTAATAATGATTAGAACTAAATCACGACACGTGTTTTCATAAGTGGATAATGTTCACATAATGTTCGCACATACGTTGCGTGCCATGATGTAGGATAACGTTTAGTAAACATTTCCTGATAATTTTACATACTTAGAGAGCACCCAATCACCTTGAACTTAGCCTGGGCAATAACTCTTCAGATAATGGGTAATTATCACTACTAATTGTGTATTAAATGTTATCTCGTTATCTCAAGAGGCCGTGAATGAAAAAATACACTTAATTTACTGTATTTTAAAAGTTGTGAACGTTTGTTATCTTATGTGTGACGTAGTCAACTATTCAGACTAAAAATATGTTAGGTTAGAATGTGTCGATAGCACTTAGCAGCAAAGTAAACATACCTTGATTTATTTCATAAGTGCCAATTAAAATGTTCGTATTTGTGAAGATATGATGTAATTTTATATGCTAAGAAAAACAAAATGAACATGACAACAGTCTTAATTAATTTAATATGCTTTTGTTTAGCTGTTATTTACCATAATTATTATCTTCCAGAGAGTTCATATTTTAGAATTTAGAGGTACGTGAAAATAGCGTTTCGTAAGTAGATGCCACAAAGTGCTACTTTTTTCACTTAAAACTAAGGTTTTCCAGTCCTATTTTATTTTATTTTCCATAGTATCTATAATTTGTTTATACATTTTTATTCGGTTGATATTAATTCAACCTTGATGACCGAATTTCAAATTAAAAATATGAAACAAGTTCATACACAGAGTTTTGAAGTTAGCCAAAATATAGATGCTACAAAACGCTATAAAAATGACAATTGAAAATGCTATACACGTAGGCCTACCTCTAGACTGATTAATACCAGAAAATGTTAAAAACTCGTGCCAAAGAACGCAGAAAAGTTCGTTTCAAATATGTTTTGACGGACGGTATTATACCACAGATAATATATTATTATTATACTAGCGTGGACCCCTTAGTTATGTTGTATAATAATAATAATAATAATAATAATAATAATAATAATAATAATAATAATAATAATAATAATAATAATTTTTTTATTTACTACAATAATATAATAAAAAAAAAATAATAATAATAATAATAATAATAATAATAGTAATAATAATAATAATAATAATAATGAATATATGGTTTTTAAGCATGTTATTGTTATTGATTCATAGCAGTTGTCGAAAAAGTTTGCCCCGACTGGTCGGGGCAAAACAACTGCTATGAATCAATAATAATACCAATAATAATAATAATAATAATAATAATAATAATAATAATAATAATAATATAATAATAATAATAATAATATAATAAATAATAATAATAATAATAATAATAATAATAATAATAAAATAATAATAATAATAATAATAATAAAAATAATAAAATAAAATAATAATAATAAAATAACTATTGTTTTTTTATTGCCTGTTTCTTTACTGTATCGATTTCCCCCTTTTGGTTTTAAATATTATTTTAGTGACATCTAAAAAAAATTCACGCTGACTCAATAATACAAGATTTATTTTAAAAAAAAACTTTAAATTTCCCCGAATACGTCAATAAGACGGCCCAAGAAACTTTTGATTTTCCTTTCCGCTACTTTTTAATCAATTCCCAGAGGATATGAAAGATTTGCAAACGTATAGTGAGGGTTAAAAAAAAAACTTAAAATTTACTTTTCTTTGTTCCCTTTTAAGGGGCCCATAAACTTATAAATCATTTTAACTTGATTAATTTAAAAACTATTTCTTTGTTATACAGTCGCGATTTTTATCATGTGAGAATGTTCTCGCCTGTCATATCAATTCAATTAGTATATTTCAGTATTGTAAAGTCGTATTCTCGTTGTTGTATAATTATTATTTCAGTTTTAATTTAGCCTTTTGAACATTATTTGTGTAATTAAAATTAAAATTTAATTAAGTCGTCTGATCCATGTACAATATAATATTTTTTCATAATCCACAGAAAAAAGCCGCTATGTGGCTTTGTGGAAAAACGATGTCAAATTGTTTTTTTTGTAAAAAATGCATGTAATATTATTATATAATAAAAAAATAAAAAATAAAAAAAATAAATAAATAAATAAATAATAATAATAATAAAATAATAAAAATAATAATAATAATAATAATAATATACTATAGCGCTAAAAACAGTCGCGTCGCCGTCTACTGTCTATCTCTATAGTATAATAGGAAATGAGACAAGAATTTTATTTGAATACACATTAAATTAAAACGGCGGAAAGTGGGACTGACAAACAGGAAACTGGAGTAGACGGCAATGGTTGACATCCTGTTATATAATGGTTCCTAATATAACCTTAGCCAGTTAATCAATTTTAATACCGATAATACACACCGAAATGAGTCGCTGAAAAGTGCGGAAAAAGTGCACACGCGCGCGCTCAAGTTTTATATGATTACAAAGAGTGATTACTAATTCACAATCATATTTGTTGGGAACTTTAACGAAGGACCGTTCTATTGATGTCCACACTTCGTTGCAAATAATTAGTTTTAAACAATCATTGCGAGACATTCCAGAAAGTCGAGAAAGTGGAAAATCCAAATCATGAGTTCGAATTCGCGAAGTTCCCACAGTATAGATACCTTTCAACGTGTTAGGGATATTCGATTTCCATTAATTATTAATATTTACTATAATTCAGAAGTTAAAAAATCCATCCCGATCGGGGTTCGAACCCGAGTCTCCCACATATTCCAGGTGTGAATTAAAGAATATGCCTCCGCCTCCGCGCTAGCCTGTGATTTTTTAAAAGTTTATTTGGATTAAGGGCGCGTAAACCGTTCGGTCATTATACACCACTCTAGCTTATGGGAAGTGAGGAGAAAAATTCCATGCTGGTCAGAACCAGCCACGGGAAGGGGCAGAAAAGGGGGGTTTGGGCTCCCACGTCGTGGTCGTCTTCGTCTTTTGTCATCGTTCGTGAATTGTCATGATCGTCGTCGGTGGAGGTCGTCAAGGGAAGGGTCTCCCCCTGGACGACAACTGCCAGAGCTCGCCTCTAGTTTCGGGCAGTAATACACACCCCTAATTACCAGCTGATGTTTGCGAGATAAACTTTTTCTCTTGAATCGCCTTGTACGATGCTTTGAGCCAATTCTACCCCGGGCCCAGACGGGGGTGTCTCAGTGACTACTCTTAATAACATCATCATTCATCATATATACTTTCTAAATTTGTGTTATCTATTATTCTTATTTTTATCACAGCATGGGTTGTATTGTATAACGATTGCGTGGATTAGAGCCACGTATTTCAAGGCCAATAATACAACATTGGCCACACATCACCAGCTGTACTTTGAAGTGTTTCCGCATGATGATGTCAACGTCTTAAATCACTCAAGTATTGGCCAACCAGCGATCGGTCTTTGAAATTCGAGTCCCCTGGTTGACCAAGAGTGACGCCTGGAAAGGGCAGGTTATACTTTGCAGCTCGCTCTCCCCGTGTTGTTTATTGGACATACTTGCGTCCAGCAAAAACCAAACAGACGTTTTAAAATGCGGTGCACTGATAAACAGAATTTTGGGCGTTAATGTTAAATTCATGGCAAGTAATAAAATTACGTCATTTCAGTTGTAAACTAGGCCACTTCGCGAACGCTTTTTCTAGTCGCGTTGATGGATGAGCTTTTTGTATGTTTTTAGTTTGCGTGGGATCTCTTTACTTTTGCAGGTGCTTTTTGAACGCTTTGTAGGTGATTGTTGTCAAGTTTCTATTGTTACTTGTTATTGTTATTATAACCTCAAAAAACATATTAAAATCTTTATTTATATGGATTCTGGCTAACTTTTCTAACTTTTTATTTCAAAAGATACATCACCATAACCTTAAAATCCATGTAAAATATAAACCTTGTAGCCCTACCCGTTTGGTCAGAATCGGCCCAAATGTCACGAAAATATCGCACTAAAAATCGGAAAAAATCGTAAAAGTACGATATTCATGAGAAATATTTCTTCGATTGTACCCAAAAACGTGGCAGGTCTACGTTCAGATATTTCGAGATATCCTGCCCCAATTTTCATCAAGATCGCATATGCCGTTTGCCCGGTAGAGAGCGAATAAAGAGACAGAAAAACAAACGAAACAAAAAACAAAAAGACATCGGAACTAAATTTTTGGGGGGTCAGTGAAATTGAAGTCTTCGCTTCGCTCATCCAAATATAGGCCTCGCTGAAATATATCACTCAACTATCGTGTCGAATATGTACGGAAATGGCAGTAATTTTAGTTAAAATGCAGGCTTAGGCCTACTGTAGGCCTAAATTGGACATTAAACTGTCATATCCACAGCCTTATTTCATTTCGCTGAATCCATTTTGTGATCATGTCACTTATAATAACTGATTTCCAGTTCTTCATCATTGGCATTATCCAAAGCGTGGCCAGCCAGAAACCTATCTTTATACAGTACTCCGTAGAAAGCCTTAGACTCAGTTTTGGTGGAGGTGCCGGGTTTCAATATAAAACCGGATATCCGATTTTTTGTATCCTCATTCATTTTCACAGACCCGGTTCCAATTTTCGCTGTAAGTTATGATTGTGTCATTCGTAATGAAGAATGCAAGGTTTGTTACACGCCAAGACCAAGATGCACTTTTCAAGGAAAACAGATTGAACGCAGCCACTCACTGACGCTGGCAATTAAGAGTATTTTGTAAACCTGTCTGTGGTGATTACTTTCAAATTGTTAATGAACAAATATTTAAAACAATTTTTGAAATTATAGTTGTTGTTTAAATAGTTATTTAGTAAAAATAAATAATTACATAATTAAAAGAACTTTAAAATACGTAACAATCAATGAATCCAAAGACGATAGCCAATATTTTCGTATAACGTGCATCTCGTCATTGTATATTGTAAGCGAATATACAATGTTGTTGCCCCATTATACTTCACCACCCATTATAATTTACGTTCCATGCTGCGTGAATAGGCTAATAGGCTATTATGTTGTATCAACTTTCTGCAATTTTAAAAACAAGTTTCGTACATGAAAAGTTTCCATAAATAGAGTAAAATTAGAAGTCAAAGATAGGAATCAATGACGGCATGAGTAAAATATCACTACCTCTGAATTATCATTGATCATGATCCCATCATTGAATAAGTAAGACTCAAAGCAGGCTTTAATTTGATTTTAAAACAAATAAAATTAAAATTAAAGTAAATTATTAATTTTTAATTGAATTTTAATTTTAAATTAAAATGGCAAATACCAATGTTATACCCTTCGTTACAGGAATATTGTGGGACCTTTCAAGCAGTCTCTCATGCTGTCCTCCTGCTGTTACAGGAATACGGCTGGGACCTGTGAACGCAGTCTCTCATGCTATCCTTCCGTTACAGGAATACGAATGGGACATCTCAACGCAGTCCCTCATCCTGTCCTCCTTCTTCTGGGGCTACGTCGTCACCCAGATCCCAGGCGGTCTCATGGCGGAGAAGTTTGGACCTAAGCTTCTGCTGTTCTCGGCTGTGGCTGGCTCCTCGATTCTAGCCATGCTGACTCCGATAGCGGCGACATGGGGCTGGCAGGCAGTGTGCGCCGTCAGGGTATTGCAAGGACTGATTCAGGTAGCCACATTCTCTCACTCAACATCCAAGAAGGGATCTAATACCAGTGTCACGTTTTAAAGAGGTATTCACATCTGCTAAACGCAAAACATATATTTTATTCACGCTTACTAATTAGGAATTAGGAAATTAATTAAAAGAAAAAATTTTGGGTCCACCATGACCCGAAAAAAGTTTGTCAAACTTGGTAATTTGCGAGCTAGATCCCACAGCAAAAATCTCCCATAGGAAATGATCTTTATGCCCCTTGACCGGAGGATTTTGATCCAAAAAATATTGGCTACTAGGAAAACGCTAAAGTCCCGCCGCATTGATGGATGAGCTTTTTAAAGTTTTTAGTTTGCGTGGGATATCTTTACTTTTGCAAGTGCTTTGTTTTGCTGCCTACGCATTGTAGGTGATTGTTGTCAAGTTTCTATTGTTACTCTTGTCAATTGGTATTATTTACCGTAAAAACTTATATTAAAAGCTTTTTTTTCTATGGATTCTGGCTAACTTTTTCAACTTTTTCTTTCAAAAGATACTACATCACCATAGCCTTAATGTCCATGTGAAATATGAACGTTGTAGCCCCACCCGTTTGGTCAGAATCGGCCCAAATGTCACGAAAATATCGCACTAAAAATCGGGGGAAAAAATCGTAAAAGTACGATATTCATGAGAAATATTTCTTCGATTGTACCCAAAAACGTAGCAAGTCTAAGTTCAGAGATTTCGAAGGTCCCCTTTAATTTTCATCAAGATCGGATATGCCGTTTGCCCGGTAGAGAGCGAACAAACAGACAGAAAAAAAAAGAAAAAAACAAACAAACAAACAAACAAAAAAACACCGGAGCAAAATTTTTTGGGGGGTCGGTGAAATTGAAGTCTTCCCTTCGCT
The DNA here is from genome assembly GCA_024449915.1 of Sweltsa coloradensis. Taxonomy (NCBI): domain Eukaryota; kingdom Metazoa; phylum Arthropoda; class Insecta; order Plecoptera; family Chloroperlidae; genus Sweltsa; species Sweltsa coloradensis. Next base: position 177,869 of record JAMZAV010001410.1, read on the forward strand.
CATCCAATTATTGACATACTCGACAGCCTTTCTGTAAATCGTCTATATTTTGTTTTGTAATTTCTGCAAGTTGTTCGGTCAAAATATGCTGATACCAAGAAGGGGTGTGATTTTGGAATGCATATTTTTGCATGTTTGAGTGTATATTTGTGCACAGTTTTAAGACACAATGTTATAAAGGGCCATTTTAGATTGATACGATGTTCTAATATAGTTGTGGAACAAAAAATAAGCAGGTTAATGCACATTTAAGAAATTTCCCATAACGCCAACTTTTGCAGATTTAAGAATTCAAAAAGTTGAAAAATTCGTGTAAAATCATAGTTACAAGAAATCATTTTTTAAACGGACACTTTAATGTAGTATTGTGCTATAGGGTATAGATTATGTGGTGAAAGTAATTTTTTGGGGTAATAGCCCCTTAAGTTTTCAGCAATTTTTTCACTACAAGCTAGCATATTACATGAAAAGTACTTATGCGTAGATTAAAGTACGCAAGTGCTTGCAAATGTCCGAAATACATATAGTTAGTTTCCTAATTATTAAAAGTTATACTTTGTTCTATATTTAGGATACATTGTCAAACAGTGTATGCTGTTTAAATACCATAAGATTGACACTGCTTGTAAGTCTGGGGTACGATGTTCATGACATGTCTTGTACACTTGTGTTTATTGTATGCCGCTATTCTCCCCAAGCAACTTTGGTGTACGCTTGTGTGTTTAGGGCACGCTGTCTCCAGCAAGCAACTTCGTGCTAGCCAACTGGGCCCCTTCGCAAGAGAGAGGAAAACTCACCGGAATAACATTTTCAGGTAAGATCATAGGCCTATAACTGATAACAACAGATTGTTAGTTTCGCGTAGGAAACTACAAGGGTTTGCTAGCTTGCTACCGTACCAGTGATGTTAAATGACGATAAAATGATGGTAAAGACCTTAGTTAATTTTGCGCTACACAAGAAATTAGCGGTAAAACGTAAATATGAATGTAACTTGGGATGAAAACCCACAAAGTGGACAGGCGCTTGCTGGACAACGACCTTCCAATACACAGTGGTCAGACGGCAGAAGTTGGCAGACATCCTGTCTCTTCAATTGTTGGGTAGGAACGTGGGAGAAGACATTTGATTTTTGGTTTTTACTATCATCAACAAGTTGCTTCATTTTGCACCACACGAGAAATTTACAAGTGTGCAGTGTTGACTACAATAATTCACATCCTGTTGATGTGTTGTTGGCTTTGGAATGTGTAAATGGTGACTTGGTAGCCGTCCTAGCAACGAGGCACATAATAAATTCTAAGGTTGTTCCTAATTAGCCTTGTTGTTTCTGGCGCTGTCCGCGGGTGGAATCGTGTCCAGCTTGATTGATCGGTGTTTCCTACTTGCGTATGCCGGTCTAGTTTGTCACTATTCGCTAGTCGACGGTGTCGGCGCCTACAGGGTTGGATTTAAATTTAATGTCCCTAACCCCTAACTAAATATCAGTTACCTATGTGACTGAGTGAGTGAGGGGGTTACCCTAATATTGAATTCATTTATTCTATTTAATTATTTATTTTTTTATTTTTTTATTTATTTATTTATTTTTATTTAGTATTTTTTTAATGTTTTTATATATATTTGTTATTATTATATATTTTTAATTTTTTTAATTTTTAATTTTTATTATTTATTTATGTTTTATTTTTTAAATATTATTGTTTCCTTGCACAGGTGGCACAATTGGCACAATCATCACTTTCCCTGTGGCCGGCGTGCTGTGCTCCAGCGACTGGGGCTGGCCGTCCACCTTCTACGTGTTCGGTGTCATCGGACTGATCTGGAGCGCGCTCTGGTTGGCAATCGGCTCTAACAACCCGGCCGAGGACCGCTTCATATCAGCCGAGGAACGTGACTACATACAAGGCAACACGGGGATCACGCTGCTGCGCAACAACGATCAAATCGTGAGTGTTTTATAATAATTTTAATTTCTCGAGTGAAACCTGTCCAGGGTGCAATGCATGCCCCTCTTCAGGGCCCGGATCTGAAAAGTGGAGTTAACCAAAAACGGAGTCAATTTTAGGAGTAAGACTTACTTAATTCCCATTTTGGTATCCATCCAATAAGTATTTCTCGGCCACATATATATTGTGATTTCAATGGGTATAAATTTTCCTTTTTGTGTAAATAGACATCAATTCTAGGTTATTTAGTGCTTTTTTTTACACAGTGTGATTTACACTTACTGATAATGAGAAACCGGTAACTCTTTTCTTTTCCGATATAAATGAGACAATGATTGATCAGTTCAGGAGAAATGTAACCTATTATTTATCGGTGGGTCGGGTTGTGTGTTACAGGGCTACGTGACCCCGTGGTGGGACATGGTGAAATCTGTGCACGTGTGGGCGATCCTGGTTGCGCATTGTGGCTACTTCTGGGGCTTCTGGACTCTGCTCACCGAGATGCCCACTTTCATGAACAGCGTTCTGCATTTCGACATCAAGACGGTAAGACTTTGGTTCTCGAAATACAGTTATCTTCTAAACACTCGCTGGTTGTGAAGATAATGATTGGGAAGAAATATTGCAGGTGGAAATAATTTAAAAGAAAATAATGTTAAATTATCAACAAAAAGAATTGCTAACAGTTCCTGTTTCCAGGCTAGCTCAACACCAGAACAGCAGGAAGCGGTTAAGAGTCAACTGTTAGCCTATTTTCCTCGAATATTCTTTGCTGTTAAAGCGCGCCTTAAACTACTACTTAAAATATAAATAATAATATAACTTAATTTATTGGTGAGATTTAGAGTATTTTGCACACAATCTAAAGGGTTTGTTAAATTTTGCTAACTGAAAACTGATAATGTGCAATTGTGATGAAATGTTTTTTTTTAATCCTTATTTTCTGCCAAGCCTTTCCAAGATGTAGGATGTGTATTTTTTTCCAACTATGAAATATTTCTTATAATGCCGGGAAGGATGTGTCTTCCAGTGGAACGTTTTGCAATTGAACAGGATTTTTTTAAATACAGTATAGGTATATACGGAATTTTGATAAAACTAGTTAAGAGTGAATTCTCGAAACTTAAAACCTGCAAAAATTACCAGAAAATTATAGATATCATGCAAACACTGCAGAAAAAACTGTACTAGAGGAAAACAAACAAATTACAAACCGTTTGGAATGAACAACTACAAACTCTGAACAAAAAAGAGATAAGCAAGGAAAACTGCAGAACAAACTCAAACATGAAAGACATGTTTAAAACAAGAAGAGTACAAGCCATGTTAAAAGACAAATTTTGGAAAGCAAGGAATAGCATTAAAAGGAATATGTGGAGCAAATAGATTACAAAAAGGATGGTGTCAAAGCACATAGATACTTCTCCAGTCTATGTAACCAAGAAAAGAGGAAAAAACAGGAGCAAAAAATATATAAAGAAGTCCAATCCCCAAAGATAAGGAAAAACGAGGCCTTCTGTCAGTATATGTCACAACAAACAAGACCAATAAATAATAAACATGTAAAGTAGAGAACCCAAAAATACATAATGTAACGAGGACCCTTATAAACACCATTAATACCCATGAATTGGACAAGCATTAAGTAAACTGAAAAACAAGAAGTCACCAGGAGTTGACCTTATCTACCCTGAATTTGAAAACTAGGAAAGGAAGGGAAAACTGTTTTACTGAACACTTCAATGCCATATGGAGGGAAACATACCAGATATATGGCGAAAAAAGAAGTACCCCATAGTGAAGAAGGAAAGACAGTATAAAGTAGAGCTATAGGCCTATATCTCTCACAAGTATGAGGTCAAAGCTCATGGAAGTATGGAAAACCCAAAAGGGACTAAAAATCTACCTGGAGTAAAAATAACCCATAACAGAACACCGGGCAGGCTTCAGGAAAGATAGAAGCACTCTCGACCAAGTGGCATATCTACAGCAGGAGTGAAGGAAGGCTTCAATAAACAACTAGCAACACTTGTGGTGTATGTTGATTTCCAAACCGCATTTGATGTTGTGAACAGAAAGATCTTACTTACAAAAATGTCGGATATGAACATCCAAGCAACATATACAGATGGACTAAAAATTCCTGAGCCAGAGGTATATGAGAGTGAGATATGGAAACAAAAGATCAAAATACAGAAAAACCAGGCAGGATTTCCCCAGGGAGCAGTCATGAGTCCTACCCTTTTCTTGATCTTCATAAAGGGACCTAGCTGACTATATTGAAGAGAGAGTGAGGTCAAAGTAAAGCTGTTTGCAGATGTTTGTGGTGATGTGGTACAGTGGGTAGAGATAAAGATAAGATGGAAATTGAAATGAATAAAGCCCTTAAAGCTCTGGAAGAATGGACAGAAAAGAATGCAATGATAGTTAACGAGGAAAAAAAAGACCGTGTTTCGACTACCACACTACGGGACGAAGTTTTACCAACATTTTTACTCAAGTACAGAACAAACCCGTTACAGAAAGAAGATAACCCCGTGTACCCAGGGGTAACTATGGATCAAAAAATGACAATGACCAAGCATATTGAAAAAAAAGCAAGCAGCAGGAAGGAAGCGATTAAACCTGTTAAAAAGAGTTGCAGGTGTTACCTGGGGGCAACAGAGAACACATTATCTACCACATATAAAACCTATGTGAGACCCCCTGCTTGAATATGGTAATGCAATCATAACAAAAACCCTAAAAATGCACTACAATCTCTAAATAGGGTCCAAATTCTGCACTCAGAATAGTTACTGGAGGTGTTAAAACCACCTATAGTAGCTATGGAAGCAAAGGCCAATATTCCACCCCTAGAGGCCAGACAAAATGAAGCTGCAGGGATCCTATATGAAAAACTGGTAAGACTGGATCAGAACTACTGGGATAAAGAACCATGTGAAAAACATAAAAGTAAAACCCATGTAACATTCATAACGAAGGCACGACAAATAAATGAGCATTTAATTGGGAATGAGGCAATTAACAATAGACAAGACCTCCTACCACCCAAAAATAAATGTTTCATTGTTAGAAATCCCACATGCATTGACAATACCTGACATCGACGGTAAGAAAACAACCACTCATTGGTTCAACTAAAGAAATTGACATTGGCAACATTCGCCAGAAATACCCAGAAAATGAATGGCTACATCTGTATACAGATGGATCAGCATCCCAGGGGAAGGAAATGCGGGCGAGGGATATACAGCCGAGAATTTGAGGCTTCCTACCCAGCTGGTGCAATGGAAGCAATTATGATGGAGAAATCCGAGCAATAGTTGAAGCACTATTGAAACTATCAAAATCTGAAAACCCGGGAAAAATTTTGATCCTATCCGACTCCAAACTGCCATTGCAGCCATTGCAAATAGGGAGGAAACAGAACCCGAAATTAGGGCAATGTAAACACAGATTCTACGACTCATGAATGATGGGAACAAAATTGTGCTACAATGGATACCGGCCCACTGTGGCATATATGGTAATGAGAAGGCCGACTACCTAGCCAAACAAGGTAGCAAAAAACAACAAGAAAGTAAAAAACTGTCACATAAATCTCTCCCAAAACTCACCTGCATGCGTCGACAGACAAAGCAGTCCGTAAGGAATGGCAAGAGAGGGGGCAGAATAAACTGTGGGAAGATTACACTAGAATGAGGCCGACTGGTAAAAGTAAGTGCTACAGTAGAAAAATAGAGACAGCTCAATTCCGGCTTCAAACAGGACAACGACCTACTCGGAAAGCACCTCCATAGATTTGGAATTTTTGAATCTAGTGTCTGTCGGATGTGTGGAGCTGGGGAACAAGACAGGAAACATCTTTTTCAATGTACATATATAAAGCTTGAACGCGACAAAATGCCAAATGGCATGGATCGGAGCGAACAGGAGTCCTATCTCTACTGGCTAACTAGAAACACATGATGACATGAATAATGTCAATTGTAGGCATATGAAAAGAAGAAGACACCTGCTATTCCTCCTTAAACTGTGTCAGATTGACAATATTATTGTGTAAAAAACTCTTGGAGAATAGAAAGGCAATGGAAAATGCGTCATAGAAGACGGTGAGGAAGACGAGGATGTGCTGAGCCTGCTTCTAGCAAGCACTAAGAACGGACTGTGATGCGTCACCCCCTGACTTGACTCATGCTGGAACAGTTATTATTGTTATTATTGTTTTATTATTGTTATTATTATTATTTATTTTTTTTTTTATTATTATTATTATTATTATTATTATTATTATTATTATTATTATCGTACATATGAATATGGACCCTACTCTTGAGATGGGCCACTCATCCAAAGCCTCAGATCCTGTAGCTGAGTCGAGCTTAGTAAAAAAAAAAAAGTTACATTGAGTTGTATCGCTGCTTACATATGCTCCATTTATCCATCCAATTTTTAGAACTTAAGGACAAAAGAGAATAAATGAAAGGGGCTATGCAATGCAATAATTTTATTCTCATTTGTGCAAGAAGTTGGATTGATAAATTGAACGGCCTTAAAACCTTACATAGTGTGGTATGATCTTGAAACGATTAATGCAACATTTTTATTTTTCCCTGCTTCAGAACGGCCTCCTGTCGACTCTGCCTTACCTCACCTCCTGGATCCTGGGCTACATCTTTGCCTGGATGTCTGACGTCATCAACAAGAAACAACTGGTGCGCACAATCACATCGCGCAAGATGTTTACCACCATAGGTAAGAGGAATCATCTCCAGTAGGGACCGGATCTTTGGTCTTATGCATGTTTTTGGAGTGCTACCAGTGGTGAAAAGTGTTACCATTCGGATATGTGGTAATTACTAATAACCATGGATTTGTAACAACTCCATGGTGCTATCATGTTTCAAAAAGGTGAATCTCTAGCAGCCCGTATTGACTTATGAATGTAAATAACTAAAATAAATAAGTTTTTTAAGGGGTAGGAGGCGAGTTCTGCTCACATTACTGTAGAGGTCCACAAATTTAAAAGCAATACGTTTTGAATACCTTTAATAAGTCAGCATGCCGCTGATGATATCAGATTACTATCTTGTAACATAATTCTCTACTGGTTGTTATGTCTACTATCTACTACTACTATCTATAGCTACATATTTCCCTCTTAATTTAGAAATTTAGAACTTTCAATATACCTACTCACGATCTTCACACTGAAAAAACCATGTATCCATCAACCATATTGTAAAAACTTCATTAAATCAGACAAACTTACCGCCATAACCAGATTATATAATTAATTATACATTTATACCTAATGATTATTGAAGGTTCCTTGCCTGCAAGTGCAAATGCATTCATTAGGAACCAATAAAATGTTATAAATTACATTAAATTGTATTACTGTTAACAATACAAACAACTTCAACTTCAATTTAAACTGATTGATATTGTATATAAATAATATTAATAGATGCATACATTTCAATATCTTGTGACACCATACAAACTGCAACACTGCACATCATCATTGTTATCATTGTAGCCTACTGGGTGCCGGCCATCGCCCTGATAGTCCTCGGCTACACCACCACGCCGTCATTGGCCGTCTCACTACTTGTCATCGCCGTGGGGATCAACTCGGCCTACGTGGTCGGATTCAACATGAACCATGTGGACTTATCACCCAACTTTGCTGGTTCTCTCATGGGCATCACCAACTGTTCGGGGAATATCATGTCGATCATCGCACCGCTTGTCGCCGGCGCCATCGTCGTTGACGAGGTATGTTCGGTTGGCCACGCTTTTTACAGTCGCCACGTTTATTTTCGTTTTATTTTGCAATTCTTCATTAAATTTATCATTCGTCGATATTTGTGGTTGTGTTTGTGATGCTTTTAATTTAGAAGGTCCAGGGTTCTAAACCTGCTATAGGAAGATGTTTAACTTCTGACAGACTTAACAAGTCCAACATTTCTTGTTTTAAAAATGTGTAAACATTGACTTTGAGCCAGCCGTCCTTGCAATGAAACGCATAATAAATTCTGGTGCTGCCTGTGGGTGGAATTGTGTCCAGCTTGTTAGGCCCGTGTTTCCTATTTTTTTACATGACTAGTTGGCCATTGTTCGCTCGTCGATTGTGTCGGCACCATCAGAGTTAGCTTGGCCTGCTTCAAATTTAATGTCTCCCAATGAAAACCAGTTACGTGACTGAGTGAGTAGTAAATTCTAAGAAGCTATATTTTCCACTTGAGAAAGGTCATTGCAAAATTGATGGTTTTAGTACATTCTGGATGGTAGGGAAAATATCATTGCTAATTAATTTCAATTTTCAGTACTATTACCTTTCAAATCTTTTTAAATGTGGAGTTTACAAATATGTGCATTTTCGACCATATTTTAAGCACCTTTTAGTCATTTTGAATAAATAGGGTTTATCTATTTGCTTTTCTAAATATATCCCTAAAAAGAACAAACAAGCATAGATTCAATCTTAAAATAATCAACAACCTTAATTTTTTCTTTTGCCTGGGATTAGTTTTTTTTTTCTTTTTACATAAATTCCATTTGCAAACATGCAACGGAATTGCCTTAACCAACAATACAAGGTCTCTAAAAATAGTGTCAAAAATTAAGTATACATTCTTTAAAATCTATTCGTAATAAATTCACACGTTCTTAGAAATTATACGTGAAAGAGCTATTTTTAGTGACAAATGCTAGTATATTTTGATTTTACTAAAACATAAAATAAACGCTTTCAGAGGGTTATGATTGGAAAATATGTTGAAAGTTTCTAATAAATAGTTACTTTCAATGTTAAAAGTTCCTAATAAATTAATTGTAGTAACTTCCAACATTACAAGTTACTGCTGTGATAAAAGTAGCTGGTTCCTAGTAACCCATTACTAAACTTTTTTTATCCAATATCAGAAACTTGTACATTGTTCATTGTTCTCCGTAAAGCGGCTAAGGGTGAAAGTGCAAGATCGTTTCCTATCGAACTATCGGTTCTGAGACAATTATCCATAGCAAGTACAAGTTATTTTGTTCTAGTGACTAGTTCAATCTAGTGCCTGTGTATGTTCCTAAACCACGCACTGTTGATTTCAGACATCTGCCGAGCAGTGGCGTATCGTCTTTTTCATTGCGGCCGGGATGTACCTGGTGACCAACACAGTCTTCATGATATTCGGAACTGCCGACATACAACCGTGGAATGAGCCTCGTTTCAAGTCGAAAAAGTCTTCCATGATCAGCGTTAAGTCGTGAGGTCAGAGCAGGGTGTCTATTTAGTTACTAATTTCAAAAATAACTTGTCGAACGACTGTGACAACTTAGTAAATAGAAACACTCAATGCGACAACTTGTCGAACGACAGTGGTAGCTTCTTAAGAGGGTGTAGCCTTGTAGGACTGACTTGATGTATGGTGCATTTCATATCTGAATATAGTTCGTCCGTTTACAGTTGACGAATTTGGAGTTCCTCAAAGGGACAAAAGACCTGATTTGTTCACACCTCTTGACAAGATCATCTTTCTCTGGTTCACCGGGAAATAGTCTGGGAGATCCCCAGTGATTGACATATCTATTATAATGAATAGCAAACTCGTCACCAAATCACTTAGTTTGGTTTCCATTATTGCGCTTCATCGGTTTGCCAAAGAGGCGCACAATGAAACTTCAGCCGGGCAACATTGACGACGGTCAGCGAAGACTGAATTTCAAATTACAACCCTCGTAATTGGTTATAACAAGTGGCTTACATGTTCCCGCTGTGTCGGCGAAAAAGCCGAAATTCATCAAATGTAAACGGACGAACTATACTAACATTTTGTGTACAGTAATTGCTTTTAAGGTACATATTATATAGGTACGTACTCCCCTATCATATAAGATTAGATTTGTGAATATTCACCATGAAATAGTCAAAACTTGCAGACTTATTTGGGTGTTTTTGACCATTTTGAAGATTCTAAATCATTTTTTTTTCCTTTTGTCAATTTATCGAAAATAGATATGTAAAGTGCCTTGAACTGCCTTCATATTTCAATTTTACGCAATCATGTTAAACTACATACGTATGTGATAAAATTGCGTGAGAAATTTGAATCCCGATAAAATTAGCATGAGCATGAGCATGAGCATGAGCCTCTTAAATTGGAACCTCGCGGGCTAACATTAGGCTTCGGTGACACGCACTATTGCAATACGACGGGGTTAACTAACTATAAGTCCTCAGCTGTCGATCGACAATTTGTCATAAATCATAAGTAGTAAATACTAAATAGGCCTTCGGAAGACATAAGGTGATATTTTTCATCATTTTCAACTCACAATTTCTTAAACAAATTCACAAGGCTGTTCCCAGTTTGTGTGTGTTTCAGAAAACCCAAGATCAGGTTGATTGTGTTGTATGACTTTAATTTTGGACAATTCGTTGTTGTAACACTAGTATTTCTCTTACCATTTCTTGCTACCCTAATTAGGATGCATTGGAAATAGGGTTCATTGTTTATGACACACCTTTCATTTACCGGCTTATTTACGATTTTTTTAAAACTAGGAAAACGCTTAAGTCCCAATGGATGAGCGTTTTTGTCAGTTTTTAGTTTGCGTAGGACCACTTTTCCTTTGCAAGTGCTTCTTAAATGCATTGTAGGTGATTGTTGTCAAGTTTCTATTGTTACTTGTTAATTGTTATTATAAACCTAAAAAAAACTCATCTTAAAACCTTTATTCCATGGATTCTAGCTACTTTTTCAAAATTTTCTTTCAGAAAGCAATACATCACCATAACCTTAATGTTCATGTAAAATATGAACGTTGTAGCCCCACCCGTCTGGTCAGAATCGGCCCGAATGTCACGAAAATATCGCACTAAATTTTTTTTTAAATCGTAAAAGTACGATATTCATGAGAAATATTTCTTCGATTGTACCCAAAAACGTGGCAGGTTTAAGTTCAGAGATTTCGAAGGCCTCCATAAAATTTCATCGCAATTGGAGTATCGGTTTAGCCGGAATCGTGTTAACAAACACACAAAAATACAAACAAAAATAAAAACGAAAAAAATCGTAAAATTGCGATTTTCATGAGAAATAAGTTTTCGGTCAATTTTTTTAACCGTGCAGTTCTAAGTTTAGAGATTTCAAAGGTCTCCAGAAAATTTCATTGAAATTGGAGTATCGGTTTAGCCGGAATCGTGTTAACGAACACACAAAAATACAAAAAAAAAAGAATAAAAAAAAACATTCCGGATTTTTTTCTCCAGTGTAGTGAAATGGAATCTTCGCTTCGCTCGCTACGCTCATCCAATTATTATCATAGACAATAATTTCACAATAAGTCACATCTATAATAGTATTTATTATAAGTATTACATTAATATTTAACTTGCTTGAACTTGCTTGTTGATCTACATCTGGAACTATTTTTTAAGATTTTTTATTATTTTTACTTATAGAATTATTACTACTACTTACTATATATATATATATATATATATTTACTAGGTAATAACTTGTAATATAAACGATAATATTGTAAGAAAGAATTGTCTTTTAGTTTGTAGACCTACTTGACTGTCCTGTATTGGATGTATGAAATGAGTGTAATGTATACTAGTTCTGCTGAACTAAATAAAATAAAGAACATACATACATACAACTAATCATGTAAATGACAATTGAATACAACATACCGTACAAGAAAAACTAGAAGCGAACAAACGAACACGCTCATACTTCGATATTGACAATGTCAAGCAATAAGCAATAGGCATATAAAAATAATTTTTCGTGAAACCTGTCCAGGTTGCAATGTATGCCTCTCTTCGGGTGTCTGACTTGGTGTATTGGAGTTGGGATAAATTATTATGAAGGGATGTCCGAGGGCTGTTTAAGAGGACCTTCAGCCAGGATTGCCGGTCTTGACGGGATACATACTGAATCAGAGTCGCGCGCTTAACGTTCGAGCCAACACTGTCTGTGACAATAGGCAAATAGAAATTTTAGTAATTTAGTGAAAAGTTGTACCTGTAGTTTTGTTTTAAAAAGTATAACGCTATTAGAAATAAGCAAGCAAAAAATGAGTATGGCCAAAAATGCATGTTTGTGTTTTTGTTTTTCATCAGGCAACTCTTAGAATTCAAATCCAATTTGAACAAAAATCTCAACTTCTCTTTGGGAATCTGCGACAAAAAAGGGGTTGAACTTACACATCAAAGAATTCATATTCATGTGTTTATGTTTTCAATAAAATATTTTGTCAAAATAATATCAAATCGAATATCTCATCAAAGGATCGATTGTTTTGCACGGCCAAAATTAAAATAAACCAATTTAAACATACACTGTACTCAAAACATTGCCTTTGAGTGACCTTGAGCATAATAAATATTTATTGTGGGTTATGATAAACTCTCAACAGTAAATATTTTTCTGTTTCGACATTTAATTCAAAATAACATGATAAGAACATAACACTACTATCTCCTGCATATTATTTACAATGCCAAGGTACCGGTACTAAAGAAAAATTGTAATGATGTAATAAACAATAATACTGGCATTAATATATTTTTGTAGTTACTTCAATGTCTGGAATGCTGATCATAAAATAATTTGTAGATTGTGTGTGTTCAAAATGTAAAAACATGTACTATTAATTTTCTTCTAGCTAAATATTTCCAAGGAAACTTTATTTAATGTTTCATTTAAATTGTTTGAATTTAAAATGTATTATGTCATTTCATTCACCAATAAAATACTTATTTATATTTTTTATGTAAAATAACATGACACAACGTTCTTATTTCACGATTCATCGGACATATGGAAATAACAAGTTCGACCATAAGACCTCGTTTATATTACTAGTGTTCAGCTTGAGATGGTGGGTTACACGGGAATCGCGTTAATATTATAAAAATTATTTGTCTAGCCATCGTATATAAACAGGGTCTAAGAGATTGGAACCCAGGTATCCCACGTTAAATTGGGTATGTTTTATTATTAGCAAACATAAATCATCAGCCGAGATACTTTAAGTTCAGAGTCCGGGAAGAATTGTTTCATTTCAGACTTTCATAATAATTATGTGACAGGTACAGTACCAGTACATGTCATTGCTCAGCAATCATCAGTTGGTCGAATCAGTGTGTGAAGGCTTATTGTCAACTCATTTGGAATCATGTGTGGCTCGTTGGTCTTGTGGTTAGCGTATCTGCTTCCAATGCAGAAGGTCCAGGATTCGATTCCCGCCAAAGTCAGAAGTTTTTTAACTTCTGATTTGGACTTAAGTCCATCAGTTCTTGTCTTAGGAGTTTGTAAACGGTGACTTTGGAGCCGTCCTAGCAACGAAGCTCATAATAAATTTAAAGTTGTTCTGAATCGGCCTTGTTGATTCTGGTGTTGATTCGCGGGTGTTCGCACTGTCCATATCACTGATTGCTATATTTCCTACTAAAAATATCGATCTTTGGTTGGTTATCGCTCACTCGTCGATTGCGTCGGGGCCTACGGGGAACTGTCCCCCACTGAAAATCAGTCATATAACTGAGTGGGTAGACTCTAAATAAAATTTATTTATTTATTATTATTTATTTAGAATGTGTGCAGATCAGTTTCTGTTCTACTGTTCACATCATCTTGATGTAAACTTGGTATCAAACTCCAAATAAACCAAGTTTCAAGGTCAACCTAAACCTTCTTCCATTTTCCTGTATAGTAGCTTATCCAGGTATTAATAAAGGGGGTGGGTGAGTTAACAATATGAATATAGATGTACTGTATTACAGGGGGGAGGGGGGGAGTTCGGGGCCTGTCCCCTGGAAAAATTTTCCCCTTTAAGATCATTTCCAATAGCTGTAGTCCATAACTGTAAGAAAAGGCTAAGGGATTACTACAGCTACAATTTACAACTGTTGTCCTACTTTGTAAATCATGTTTTTTAACTTAATAGGATAGAATGATGGATGTTAAAATAAATAAATACTGTATTTATGCGAGTATAGCCTCGGGTATATTTGAAATTGTCAAGTTCAAAAAGTAGGGTGCGGCCATTATGTGAAGCCATTTATCAATAGTATTTATAGCCAACTCTTTAAAATCTGAGTGGTCAAAATAAGGGTGCGACCTTTACTTGAGGGCGGCCTATAAGCGAGTAAATACGGTAAACGACTACAGTCCTAAAATTTCTAGTACCGGTACTAAGTCAACTTATTCTAATACCTACTTTTCTACCACACAGAACATGTCAAGATTGATTAAACTATGATCAACCACCACCAAAATCCCAGCAGGCTCTACCGTAATACCAATTACCTACCTACTTCTACAACAACTTCTACAATACTATTAGAGGTACGTGAAAATAGCGTTTTGTGAATAGATGCTACAAAGCGCTATTTTTTCACTTAAAACTAAGGTTTTCCAGTCCTATTTCAATTTAATTTTCCATAGTAGGGATAGATTGTATATACACATTTTTATGCATTGATATTGATTCAACCTTGATGACATAATTTCAAAATAATAATATGAAAAATACTCTACACAAGTTTTTGAAGGTGGCTAAAAAGTAGATGCTACAAAACGCCATAAAATGACACTTGAAAATGCTATTTTCATGTACCTGTAACTATGATATATTGCAATTGCAAGATATATATTATAACCATTGCCAATTGAGACAGAACTTTTGTTATTGCTACTACTATAATACTTTTTTATTTAAGCCTAAATGCACCTAGATAGGTAGGTAAGTAGGTGTAAGTGAGTGATAAAATTCACCAAATGAAAAAGAAAACCCCAGTTTTCTTGTTGTGTGGCTTATTAGTTACTTATTGGTCTTGTAGTAAGCGTCCCTGCTTCCAATGCAGATGGTCCTGGGCTGCAATCCCGCTACAAGCAGAATATTTTTATCTTTTGATTTTTGTCCGTTTATTATTAATTTTCAGAACAATTAGCCCACATCTATCTGTAATAAATTATTTATTAATATTACGTATGTTGTTTCATGTTCCAGTAGGAGAGCGGTGTTTTTTCTAGACATAAGCCCTAAGCTACAATGTTTTGGTCTTTTCAATGGGTCATTTCAAAGCAATTTTGATCTCTTTTTCAGATACGTAGTAATGTTCCTTCAATTTCCTACAAAATACTTCTATACTTTTAATAACTTACTATTTTGTAAACTTCTGCATTTTATTCTCCAATTGCCTAGATTTTTTAAAGCACATTTTGGAACTGAAATCCAAAGTTTAAGTATAAATAAACCATTTGAAAACAAACGTTAATTTGAATTTAAAAAATACATAGTATTAACTATTAATGATTTTGATTGTTAACTTTTTTACATTAATTGTTTACAACTGAGTGTGGATTTTGACCGATTACTTCTTTATTAAGTTTCTGCGTAACATGATAATTGACCATTTAAGCAGCCTTGTTTTTATGACTTTTTCCATTGAGCGGGAACCATACCTAATATACCACTGTTTTACGCTACGTAAGCGCCACTCAGCGCTGGGGACGTCATCCGATGACCACGATAGTCTCTGTGACTTGGAGGTTGGGCCCCAACTGAAACGAGTCAAGGAACAGAATGTAAGTTATCAACAGTCTTGGGCACGTTCCCTTAAAAAAGCAACTTTGAAAAGTTAAGTTACTTCTGCCTAAAAAGAAACTGAGACGTTCCTCGTTCCTTTTCAATAAAAAAGGAACAGAAAGGTTTCTCGTTTCTTTAAAGGAACTTAGTTCCTTTCACATTTCTCATACCATCACTGATTTAAACAATAATAAATGTGAAGTAAGTTAATTTATCATTACTCTTATTTATTAAAGTGAATCCCAGGCCACCTGACGAGGGTGGCGCCATTTTCGAAAACAAGATGTCACATTAATATTTTTCATACTGCAGTTTACGATATCAGGTACTGGAATTCGACGGGATAACGACGGCGAAAGGAACTTATAAAGGAACGTTAAATTCGTTCCAAGTTCCCACAAAATAATAACTTTGATGTTACAAGTTCCTGACCTAAGAAAAGGAATGCGTTCCCACACAAGTTCCTGAAAAAGGAACGCGTTCCCGGGAACACGTTACTAGGAACGCGTTCCTCCCCAAGACTGGTTATCAACAGGTGATTATCCTGAACAGTTTGCAACATTTAACAAAAGTACGTGTTTCTTCCTTGTTATCCAGTATAAAATGGCTTCTTTTTCTGACCTGCTCATATCATCAGGCATGGGGTTGATACAACTCCGGAGTGTGTAGGCCTATATGAATGTTATTATTGTTTAATTTTGAATATTGTATGTACTATATTAGTATTTATGTTGTATTTAAAAATTTCCAAATACCCATGCAAGACAAGGGTCAATGCAATTTACTATGTATAGCTTTGGAAATAAAACTAAATTGTATTGTATTGTATTGTATTGTAGGCCCTACCCGATAACATTCCATTTCCTCCCCCTACCTAAGGCTGGATCCAGCATCGGTCTTCCGACTTCCCTCCCTAGCCTATCATAGGTTAGAGTGGTGCATTATGGCCTTACAGTTGATGTACTAAAAACAATAAACTCCAAACCCTATAATTATTTATATCTTATATTTCAATGAACTTAAAAGCAAATGTTCCCAGGTACTCAACACAATATGACTCGTTCACTCGTCTAACAACGACTTTGTCGTATTCCTAGTCTACTTGACTAAGGCGCCTTTATACCCGGAATATGGGAGACCCGGGTTCAAACAACGGTTGGGATAGATTTTTTAATTTCTGGATTGTATTAACAAGAACATGTTTTGAATTGCATATACAGTACTATGGAAAACATAGCCAGTATACGAAATACGTGTAAATATTGCAAGATTTACTCAATCTCCCAGCGGAATATTGTGGAACCTTCAGCGTGCATGTATTCGGCACACCTTTATCACCGCCTAACATTCTAAAAATGATTTGATAAAAATGTTTTTTCAAAAATAAAACCATTGTCGTTAAATTACATCCTACATAAATTTCAGCCTATATTTTCAATTTATTAGGTATGTCTTGTAGATAAATCGCAAATTTTGGTCAAAATGTTAACTGCACGCTAAAGACTTGTACTGGATGTCTGTTTAAAATTTCAGCTCAATCTGAGTAGTCGTTCGGCCGTTCTGGAGCGAACTCGCTCACTCACAAAAATACAGATCTTGTGCCGTTAAATTTGCGTTGTAAGACAGTCGCTTCGCTCCCTCGTCTCAAAATACCCGACTGAGATAGATAACAGTTACGAGTTACACAATTAAATAGACGCACAGTTTGCCGCGGTAGTCCGGTTGGTAGAGCACAAGCGGATATAGGCTTGGTTTCATTAGGCCTACCCAGCTGTTTTAAGTTTGATTAAACAAGAGGAAATGAGTAAACCAGGTGCCAAGTTACAAAAAGGCAGAAATTCAATTTACAAATTACAAAACTATGCAATTAAAAGGCAAGTTAATGACTTGTCATAAAGTAATGACAGAATTACGAACAATAAGAAATAATACCCTTGATTGACCCTCTTCAGGCCTAAGTGTATGGCATAATGTCAATACTCGCAGATCTACTCTGCATCTGTGTGGTATTATTATAAAATAATAAGAAATTGAAATTGAACTTGCGTTTTATTGTTAAAAATACGAAATTTGAATGCCATTATAATCCCGCGCTTAACGCCTGTCACCCAGATGGGTGTCGGACTGCGAATTCACACTTTCGGTTTCGGACACCTAACCTCAGTCTACCAAATCCTACTTCCAAGAATTTAATTTTCAAGATTGTGGTAATGTACCTATGCTAATTTCAACTCTTTATTCATATTATACTGATATAAATGCCTCTATTTATAAACCAAGGAATGTTTTAGGTTTCTGGTGCTTAGGCCTAGGCCCCTACTTATTATAACGTTGATCTGGAACTACAGTGGCCTAACTACGAGCTTGCGTGACGTCCCCTAACCTGTAGGCTACGACGACGTCTTTGGCTTATGAAGGTAAATCTACATTTCTGGGCTTAGCCTACATCAATTTGTTATCATTTCTAGTAGCCCTAGGCCTAAGCTATTCCTAACTCCGGCACTTCTTCTTGTGGTAGGGCCTTATGGACCACTTTTTTAACACTGATATAAAAAGCCTAGGCCTAGGCCTAGGTTAGGGGGAGAGGGGGGCGGGGAGCGCGTAGGATATGCTTTAATAACAATAATAATGATAATATTGTGAAACATACGTGCTTCGCGCCTCCCCCCCGCCCCTCCCCACTCCCCCAAACCTACTTTACCCCTCTGGTCCATACCAACCGGAGAAGTACCTTAACTCCTAAGCTTAATCACGTGAATTATTGGCGTTGCTGCTTCCTTCAGCCGTAGGCCAGGCCTATAGGACCTGGGCCCTACAACACATTGTCCGTTACCCTACCTGAAACGATAACGAGAAGATTTGGCTTATTGCCGGGGAGTTCTAGAGCATCCTTTAAGGTTGAAGCACAAAATTGCCCGTTAACGAGAACGGGAAGACGCTAACTTTAAGGGCTTGTATGTACAATAACCCGTTAAGCAGAAAGGAATAAATAAACGGGAGTGGATAGTCCTACGGTCAGCACTCAGCCGTATTACTAGTGCAAAATTGATCGTACGGTCATTGATGATACCACCTAACTAGGCCAATACTTTGAACATCACATTGCAGTGTGGCAGAGTGGTAGCACATCCAAATTCTATGAGAAAGGTCGGCGGCTCAAATCTTTGTTCTAAGGGTCGTATTTTTACCATTCTATTTAGGCCTAGGTCCATGTTTTTCTACAAATGATTTCACTACATTCGGCCCCGTCGCAAACGCAATTCTAAGTCAGAGATAATAGGCCAAAAAGATAAAAATGTTTGAAAAGTGCTAGGCCTAGCCTATTTGAAGGAAAAGCCTCGCCAGCTAATGCTGGTTTGTGGGTCGGGGGGAGGCTCCCCAGCTAATGCTGGTCCAGGGGGTCGTAGGCAGCCAAAAAAAGGAATTTTGTTTAAAAAAGCAACGTTAAAGGTAAAGAAGGTTTTTTTGTTACTAAAACAGCAAAAAGGACAACGACTACGACATTTACCAAAAAGGACTCTCGTTTAAAATAGCAACGTTAAAGGACTTGAAGGTTTTTTGTTACTAAAACAGCAAAAAGGACGACGAAGGACGACACTTTTATTACGGCCCGTGTTTATCCATCAAATCAGTAGGCTAGGCCCGAACCAAACGACGATTTGAGCGACAACCA